>CAEFZY010067987.1:0-173894 GCA_903066815.1 Brachyrhaphis roseni
GTCTGTGGTTCCACAGACATCCATCGCTCGTTCGAAGCAAACCTCCCTAGCCGGGTCAGTTTGTTCAGAGCTACTGTCGTCCAAATCCTTTCCAGGAAAGTAATTATCAAATACCTTCTTCATCCCTGTAGTCACCGCATATTTAAGTCCCCAGCCAAGCGGGAGAAGCAAGGGGACTAGCGCCTTGGAAACACTAAACATCCTTAAAAAGCACAAAGCAGAATCTCACCAAACCGTCTGGATCCTAAATGTTTGAGTGTTTGGAGAGTCACACATTCAAAGCCTGAGAACTTCTTTGATCTGTTGTGATGTACATGAGGTCATCTATGACCTCATCAACGAGCTCACTGTAGTTCTGTGGCACGGTCTTGATTCTGATTGTTGCTATGGAAACAATCAGATCAGTTCTGCATGTCTCAAACTTAAGACAAAATAATGACTGCTTGCGGTTTTTTTTGTTTGTTTGTTTTTTATTATTTCCTAAAAAACAAATAATGCTTAGCCTGGTGGGGAAGCTGGTAAAGCTAGTAAAGCATGGCGGGCTGCCAGGCTTATAACACACTGGGGGAAACCCTGCAGTGGTATCTCCTGTTTAACTAACTATCCTTATTATGCTAGATTCTCTAGAAATGCCAGATAATTATTAAAAAAGTAAACGTTGCTCTGGGCTGAGTTGTATTGGAACAGCTCATGAACCAAGTTGGGATACAATCAGGTTATCTAAAACAAATAAGAAAACAACTGTAATCATTTGTACAATCACTCTCAATATTTAGAAATTCTTCAAGATTTCATCTCCCTACAGGATTGTTCTGGATCTTTTCTATTATTTATCTCAAAGTTATGCCTTCAACTTGGTTTTCAATAAACTCAGTGTGCTGAGTAATTGATAACAGGCCGATCTTTTCCCATCCATCAAGTCAAGGATAAATACATTACTAAATTATGACAACACTGCCAGGGTGACTGAGGTTTATTTCTCTAAACATTTTAACCTCTCATTTAATTTGAAATTAGTCTGAATGAGTTATGGCTTTAAAAAGAGAGGCAAACATTTAGCAGGAGACCATACTGTTTCTATTTGTCATTCTGAAGCAAATTTATAAAAAACAACTTGAAATAGTTTATTTCTGCGTAATAAACATTTGCTGTACAAATGTTTTTGATGCTTTAAAAGTACACAACATGTTTTTGCCTGCATCAGTTTTTGCTGATCAACAATTACCCCTGACACTTCATAATGGACGCATGCTCATGACTACCCCCCAGTGGCAAATATGGGGTGTAATACTGGTTTCCATTCCATGTCAGGACCTACCAGTGAGTTCCATTGTGAAATTCCATTGTGTAGGTCATGGAATGAAAGAATGATCCGAAAGAGGCCAGTCTTTACAGAACTCTTGGTACTGATCATAAATCAGCTGGGCTGCCAAACATTCACAAACACCTTTTGTTGCCTCAATATGATATTGATGTTAGAGCTAATATATCAAGATACACCTTATATCATCCCTAGTTGTTACCTTAAACCAACATGTTTAATCAAATTGTGTCATATGTGACACACTCATTTGCAACCAAAGCTGAATGCTGCATTATTCCTGAGAGTTACAGCTGTTAATAAATTAAGCTAGTTGAATTAGTCCTTTTTGGAGAGTTAATGTCATAAGCAATCCAATTTGTGTCGTTAAAGTGTCTTAACGAACTCCAGTCCTCCACAAAGTGCAAAATAAAACCAGGGATTTAATAAACAAGACAAAAATAGATGCAATAGTGTTTCTTTGGTTGTGGAAAACCAAGATGATTGTTTTATTTTAATAATTGGCTTTAGCACTGGCCAGGTTGCGGTGGAAAATCCTTCACAGTGTCTCATGTTGATGAGAGGAACGATATTCCCACATCAGTGCATTCATCAACAGTACTCCAGCTTAAGGCAGTGTTTCCCAAACCTAGTCTTCAGGGCCCACAGCTCTGCATGCTTTGCATAATGACTTACTCAAACATGCCTGATTCAAATGAACGAGTTACCTCTTCAGGCAGTCAGGAAAGGTTCTGCTGAAATGTGTTAAAAACTAATGCTATTGAATCAAGTGGGTCTCCAATTCCTGTATTTTTCCATGGCAACCATTCCATGACTCTTAGTTCTTGTTGGTTTAAAAGCTTTAAATTTCTCAGTCAGTAAAAGAGCTATTTTATATTTCACCATGCTTTGGTTTATACCAGCAAGTAGTCACTGAGCATAGAGTCAGCTTCTTCCTGGTAAACTACTAAAGCGCTGCCCAGTAGAACCAAACCATCCCATGCCATTAAGGGTTAGATATTAAGAATCTTTGCTTTTACAGTGTAATGTAGCAAGCAGCAGTAGGCATAACTCAGACCAAAATTTTACTAAAAAAATCAATTTTCCCAAGTGCAACTGCGTGAACAAGCCTCCCATTAGGTTGAAGTGGTCATACTGTGGCTACGGTAAATAAACCCTTTGGCTCTAATCTGTAGCTGCCAACAACCTCTTAATCACAGGCCACTGAGTCTTACAGTCATTGTTACTTCATTTGTCTCT
Organism: Brachyrhaphis roseni; assembly: GCA_903066815.1. Taxonomy (NCBI): domain Eukaryota; kingdom Metazoa; phylum Chordata; class Actinopteri; order Cyprinodontiformes; family Poeciliidae; genus Brachyrhaphis; species Brachyrhaphis roseni. The sequence goes on from CAEFZY010067987.1 coordinate 2,561, forward strand.
GAGAGGTCTTGCTTGAGAGAAAGTCAAAGGGTAAAGCTGAAAAAGGACTAGTGTGTGTCCACATGTGCTGCTAATGGACATCTTTAAAATGGATAAAACAGGCAGATTTAGCACCAGAAATCCGGGGGAAAAGTGCCAAGAGACCGAATGAAAAACAGTGGAATGTGAGTGCAATGTGGGTCACTGATGCTCCCTGTTCAACCATTAAATCCATATAGGAACCCACAATAGGCCCTATAGATCGCAGCCTAGCAACCCCTTCATTATAATCCCAAGGATTTGGGGAGTTCCAGAGAATTTCAATGCTTTTTCCCTGCAATTCAGTTTACAAGGTGCTAACTGTGGGTAACAGAAGTGACAGGGCTACTGCCCACCATCTGAACCAAGAAAGATGGAAACAAAGTTTGCAGGTCAACATATACCCGTTACATCACTCGGTTCATGACTATTTAATTTGCTATAAGTGCATTTCATTTTCTTCACAATAAACCCACCCAAGCAACTGCTTCCCAGAAGTTCAATGAAATAATGAAATAAATAAAAAAAGCTGAGCTTTGATCACAGCTGCTCTGCTAGTCTCGAATAATTTAATTTTCCTGCTGGCCATGCAGGGAGAGTTGAACTACTCCCATGACAGCGGAGATGAACAAACCTTCAGAGTAAATTGGCACATTTTTGTCATAAGTGAACAGAAAAGCATAAGAGGAATAATGACCTCGACCTTCATCACTGATCATGACCTTAGTCTTTATGACCATGTACAGAGAGTTGCTTTTTCCTGAAAGCAACAAATCTGTATATGAACACCATTTATTTCTTAAACAAAGAAATTAAAACTCTGTGTAAATAAGCAAATGCAGCAAAAGAAATGCCCTCATAAAACTAAGAAGGCAGAAATGGAAAACAAAACAAACAAACAAACAAAAAAAAAAAAACAGATAAATGTGACCTGATCTGCCCGGTGTGTTTAGATGTCAAACTGAAGCACTTATAAACACCTGTGAGAACCAAGCTGAATATGGAGCCCCTCTGGCAAACCACCAGTTTCAGATCTTGTCAGAGTAATCAGCTTTGCCCCCCTGCAAACCCAGGCAGGCACTCCAAAGGCAATGACGCCCTTGGAGTGAGAATGGACCAACGCTTGAATGAATCGCTGAGTGGCACAGCAAACGGACAGCCAGTCCCAGAGCGCTGACGGCAGCTACTTTGGGCTGGTCATATGGGGCCCGGAGGAAGTACAAAAGAACAACCTAAAGATGCCAGAAACTTGCTTCTAATAACAAACAACAGAGAGGTTTGCAAGGAGATGAAGTTGGTATCTATAATGTACACTGAAAATAAAAGTAATCAGTGCTGACACAAGCCTGATAATGTTATCAATGCTAAATCAATTTGACAGTTTTTAATGTCTATTGAGATGAAAGTTTGATAATACCAACATATATTTCAAACAAACCAAGAGCCACAATGAGGAAGTAGCTGTGCTTTTTACAAACTCATATCAAGCCAATATAAAGCCGTTTTTAAGGTCATCTGTCTTCTTTTTTGCCTAAAACAGTAAGTGGTGAAAAAGTTGGTGATATTTTGAGCAAACTCTACATACTTTGTGAATGCCTGATTCGCAAAGCAGACATTCTTCGTGCACGGAAAGAGACACAACACCTCGTGTTCATTTCCTGTGAAGGTCAGGACACGAGAAAACTTTACAGTCAAGTGAAATGTGCTGAAAAAAAACAAGTTTACTTTTTTTTTTTAGAGTAAATACCCACCGGGAGAGAATAAAAAAACTTAAATTAATCTTATTATTGAACTCAACTGATTTCAAGTTAAAATAAATAATTGAGAGCAACATGGAACTGCAGTCAAATTCCTTTTTTGTTTTCACAATCTTGGCCACTAAAACCGATTTTCATTTTTACTAAAGCTTTTAGAGATATAAGTGTGAAACAATGCAGTAGTTAAATCACAAAACAAACTGTGTCTAAATGTCTTATGAAAATGTGATGAGTATAAAGGCAAAAGAAATGTGAAACAATGCATGGTGCAATACACAGCCATTGTTGTAACCTTTCGAAACAACAATACGATTATAATAGGATTACTGGGACAAACATTGTCAGATCAGAGTCGCTAAAATCCCCTTACCCTATGGAACGACAATTGTTACCAACACACATCTGTACTGTACAGTGCAACTTAATGCTTCATACAAGTGTGAACTCGATAATGTTACTATTTCTTTCAAGATAAGGCATTAATCCGCAACTATTGAAATCAACCATTGTGTTTTGGCATTTTCAGAGCTGCACCATTGAGCAACTAATCCGCAGTTTCAGCAGTAATAACAGAATCATGAGCAATGATATATTGTGTTACCAGACAACTTGGATAAGCTGCTGGGAAATAAATAGACCAATCAAGGATTATTATCTTAATTCCAGCACTAAGATGAGCGATTAAAGACCACCAAGGACCAACAAGAAATGGCTTGCATTCAGAAATCTGCAAACATATCGGCAAACACTTCTGTAAAGATACTTCACTTTTTATTGTTATAGTAGGGCCTTACTATGGAAACCTTCACAAGACAAGAAATAGAAAAAGATAAGACAAAATGCACGTGACGTGAAGGATGCTCAACCGGGACAGCTGGGGAAACAGACAAAAGGCATAACATTTTTAATAATGTTTTGCACAATGACAGGCATAAGGTCAGTGCTTCAGCACATATTAACCCTGTCTTATGGGGTCAAACACTGGGCGTGAATTGGGGCACCATCTGCGACTCACTTCCAAATTTGTTGCGAAAAGCCCGTTCAAAAGAGGCTTCGAGAGGCCATGAGGCGTTCAAAGACCTCAACCACAAGAAGTTTGAATCTGTGTCTGGGATAACTCAGAAACACTTGTGGTGCAATTCAGTAGCAGAATGTTGAACATAATCTGTCATAGTCAGCCTTTTTTAAAGCCTGCAGTCTAAATACGCACACATGTGACATATTTGCAGAAATATTTAATAGATTGCTCCCTCCAGGTCAGGGTTCAGCTTTTGTCTCAACTGTAGGAGTTCAAGTGTCTTGTTAACAATATGATAAGATGAAGCAGACAATAGTTGGATGGATTGAGGCGAAAAGGGGGATCGAAAAGAAGATCGCAAGGGGATTGCTGAGGGTGTTTGGGATATCTGCATACCTTTACTTTGAGCTTGTGCAGGTAAATCCTAGTGGCAGATCCAGAACATTTTGGAGAGCCTATGCACCCAAATCAGTCAAAAAATGCCTTAAGATCCTCCTGTCTGAGCTGGAAAGTGTCCCTTCATTGAAGAATATTCCTTTCTGGATTTGTTAACTCCTCAATGATGTCTAGGAAAAGTGAGACTATGGACTGATGAATACATGTCAGAACTTGATACTGTAAATCCCCAATATCCTGCTTATTATCTTACATTTACACAAATTGTGTAAAAAAATGTGTTTTCACTTTCAAAATAAGGGTTGGATATTACCTTGCTGAAACCTTCTTACTGGAATAAGACCCTGCGGCACACCCACAGCAATCCCCATAGAATGAACTACAGAAACTCAACGTTACTTCAGATAAGTGGAAGACATTTTATGGATCAATGGATTTGGTGTATTTTTCTTTTTGGTAATACTTTATTTGAAGGGGTGTGCAGAAAACTGACATCTGTCATAGCAGGTGTTATGTCATGTGTGTCTTATGCACACCCCTTCAAATAAAGTGTTACCTTATTTTTTGTACCATTTACATTTTATTGAAAGAATGATAACGTTGAACTACAGTGTGTCAAAAAAAAGATGCAGATTGGCACAAAAAGCGATTGAATCAGGCCTCTATTCAGTTAGTTGAAAAACTCAAGTTGTTTTCTTTGTTTTTTCATTTGATGGCCCTCTGAGGGCATCCGATTTCCCATCCACAAACACAGCAGCAGATTACAGACATTCAAAGGGATCAAGCTAGATAAATGTCTTTGGTGTAGAATCAAAGGACTTTCTGGAGATATGCAGGACTTGGGATGCAGAGTGATAAGTGGGAAGACAGCTTTGATGCTTTCCTGTTGTTACCGCGAGGCAAGAAAAAAGCTCTACATCCGCATGAGATCAGCTAAATTTAAAGGTCAGCTTGAAAATGTGCCCACAGTAACAAAGTTGTTTACCAGCATCAGCGTTTCTGTGTTCACCACCTCATGTTGGAGAATGACCTTTATGGAGTTAGACGTTTCAATCATCTGGAGACAGTCCAGTTTTTTTTAAGTACAATGTGGTGAGTCAACCAATAGCTGTTTAGATCAATCAATCAATCAAATTTTATTTGTATAGCACATTTCAGCAGCAAGGCATTTCAAAGTGCTTTACATCATATCAAAAACAGAAACATAATGCAACATAGAATCAACAGTAAAAACAATAAAAACAATAAAAACACATCATTTAGTCAAGTTCCATCAATAAATTTATAATTGAGAATGTTTCAAATAAAATAATTTGCATCCATAAAGGTATACCGATTACAGTCTTATTGTGTTACATGGAACAATTAGATATTTAGCCTCAAATGAAATTATGGCTCCGAGTATCCTGGGACCTATGCCTCGGTACAACAGCTGTCAACACCTTGCATCCAACTCTGGAGTGGGAATTTAATCCAAGGACGAATGCTGCCATGTTTAGCTGAGTTTTGATATGAAGGAAAGACAAACACTCACCTAATATAAAAGAAAAACAAAATTCTCCAATCTCAGGAAAAGACTAAACTGAGATTCAGTTGGGATAAAAAAATTATTTTCAGGTTCTGGCAGGAAACATGAAAGCAGAGGTTTTGAGTGAAACAGATTCCACTTTGGTAACACGGAAATGTCTCCGGCGAATATGATTCAGGTCTCCTCTCTCATTACTCATTCATTTTTTTCTGCCCTGATTGGCTGATGTTATGAGAGGAAATAACAATGAAAAAGAAGAACAGAGGTAAATGTTCCCTGCAGTAGAGCTCGGTACACGAGCAGCAGCAGAAGACTTTCTACAACATAAACTTCACAGTTTTCAGATGCAAGTTTCAGACAGCAGTCTAAATTTTCCTTAAAATTATACTGTATGTAGATAACAGAGTGAACAAAGGATGGACCAAACTGAATGATAGAATGACAATCTCAACCTTGTTATTGGGTCAACAAAAATTTCATTCACACAGCTTAGAAAGTGATTTATCATTCACTTTGTGACATTAAAGAAGAGAAAAACCAACCGACTATAGAGAACAAGATTTCTAATCCTGGGAAATTCAAATTCACACAAGTTCAAAATCATAAATACTGACTCAAAAACACATACACAACCCCACTCATTTTTAGACTGATATCTTTTTGCAAGTTACAGAGAAATCACACACTCTTTTTAACTAACAAGCTTCATAATTCTGTCTGGATACTTTACTACTTATCTTGCCAGAAATGATGAAGCTCATATAATTTATCAGTCAGTTAAACTGTTTAAGTGGAGTGAAGAAGAAAATGTATTTCTTTAACTCATAAACTTTTAAAACTCGTTGGTCTTCTATTTTATTATGATTTTTTTCTTTTTAATTCCTTACCTAATACCTACATAAAATAGTTTTCCTATTTTAATCCATTCTAGAGTTTTACCATCATACAACATGTGACAAAATAAACAGGAGCATATTCCAAGATTTCACTGTCACAGGGGAAAAAATGATTGACTTATATGGAACGGCTGATAACCAGATGAAAGGTATTTAGTCATTCCAAGTGTTAGGCAGGGAGTTGTTTGAGCTACAGCAGCTCTGTGTAGGTAAGTGTTTAATGGAAATTTTGACATAAGAATGTCTGCAGGGATTTGAACTTGAAGCTTTTAAAGCTCATCAACTTCATGCATGTTTAAATGAACACAAACCTGAGTGAGGAGGAGGAGAGCAATAGGTGCCACAAGTTTTACAAATCGAGAGAGATAAAGTTAAGAAAAAAAAGGAGTGTGGAGAAGCAGAGCAACAGCAATGGGAGAACTAGAAAATTTCTGAAGAAATTTAAACTTTAATAAAACGCTGTAAAAGTGTGTGTCTTTTCATCAATGTCAATATAAAAACTATTTAGTTTTAGTTTTCTCTATTCAGAAATCCCTCAAAACAATTAAATAATCACATCAAAAGTTAGAAACACAGGCTTTACTGCTTTCTTTGACTACCAAATATATTAGTGTGTGGGAGAGAATGTGTAAATGACAGTTATTAACTTAAAATACTTTGTAGAACGGCACTTTGTGAAGTTCGATCCATTTACTCGTATTAGCTTACTGGCAAATAGGCCACATTAAATATGGCGGACGCTGTGACGTATCGCAGCAACGGGCCGACCCGCTCCATGAGGCGTCTAAGTATTCATGTCTATGAGTAGAACTGTGTTCCACCATGTCTGTAGTTCTGACGAGCAGCTCAGAGGGGCAGACAAAATGTTGTCTATTACAAAAAACAGAGTCAGTTAGACTCAGTTTTGTTTTGAGTTGAATTTGGCTCGTTTTTTCTTTTTGTTAATTATGTCGCCACAGTTGCTCGAAATGCCAACAAAAGTAATAGCTCCCCTCACGGGATCGAGCCGTACATGTCGATATATATATCATGAGGGGGCACGCAGCGGTACGAGCTGCATTAACGGTAGTAGGAAGCTGCAGTTATTTTGAGGTGAAGAACAATAGGTGCTTCGCAAGTCAGTCACTGATCTCCCTATGCATTGCTATGGCAGGCCCCAATAACTCCTTCTGGTTTTCTATTAGGATCACTGGAGGAAGATGAGAGAAATGAGATGAATGAATAAAACAAACACACACACAAACACACAGGCGCCTAAATCACATTTAGAAGTAGGGCAGCCTATGCTGGCAGCTCAAAGGCCTGGAGCACTTTCCTGAATCATTATCCAACAAACGACACCATAACACAATGAGCTAGCTTATCTGCCTACTCATGCTTACAGAGCGCTCCCATGCCTGAAGGCGCTGCTTGCAAACCTGACATCTTAAGTGATATATGAAAAGAATACAAGTCTGGTTAAATGAATGATTTAATTTGTGGTGAATATGAAAAAAAGCTATATGAACAGCAATTATTTAACATGAAATTATGCTTTGCAAAGTGTAAACAAAACCTCATCGCAATTAAAGGCTACCCTGGTAAAGATATGCAAAAAGGCTTCCGGTAAATTTTCAGAAGCAAGAGTTCCCACTAAAGAAACATTTATTTATTATTCTGAGAGAACATTTTAACAAATTCATATATAGTCATTTCTGTCTTCTTGGTTCCATAAGGGAATACGTAAGATGGGGAAACAAAATGGAAAAGTCAAGAGTGACTGTCAAAAGTTAGGAAATCACGACAGAAGGAAATCTGCAACTACTAACTACAGTCTGTGTGATAATTAAGAAGTTTATATCAAGTGGAATTGTGATAAACAAGGCTGGATTAGGAACAAAGCTCATCTCGCCAATCTTTGGGGGGGGTCAATAAGTTTCCAAGACAACCACATGCTAGCCACAATTGCCAGCTGGCTGTTCAAAAGAAAAGCCTTTTCTAAAGTACCACTAAAGTCATTTTGTGTTTCCTAAGTCCCCTGGAACTTTGCCTGGATCCATTTGGTATGTTTGGGTTGATTTTGGATTCTACAAAGTTTTTATTTCACCTAAACTTTGGTTCATAGAGCGTTTTAAACTATCTGAGCCGTTTCTTGTGCATGTTTTCACCATCAGGTCCAAACCCATTCTGTTTACGTAGATTATGTCCCCTGACAATAAAAAAATCCTCTCTTCCTGCAGGAAGGCTGATGCGATCTACGGGACACAGCAGAATGCAGAATGTGATTAAAAACAATGAAATTAGACCAATGCAGCAATATTATCAGATTGTTTCATAGTAGTTAAATTTCGAAAACCAAGTACTTTGTGTAAACTTTGCAGAAATGTGCAATGACGACTCCAGAGAACAAGAACTGGAGAAAAGGTCATGGAAATGGTGCAAGCTGGAAAAACCAGGAATGGATTTCATAGTGCTTTATGTTTATTCACTATTGGAGAAAAGTAGAGAAACTGCAACAACTTTAACCTTGCTTAATACGTTTGGTACTTCCAAATGTAAAAGTTGGTAAATGAGTCACAATCTTGGGGTGTTGTGATTGTTTTTATTTGCTTCTTAGAACAGAAACGCAGTAAAACAGGATGTACAAAGTTTGACCTGATGTTGCTGGACTTGTTTTGTGCAGCACTGACAGCAATTTATTTTTATTATTAATTAGGTGTTTTAACAACCACATTTCTTGAACACTGAATTTTCTTTAATATGATAGTAAATAGGACCACATCTATATAAGTACTTTTATTCAAAAACATACTTAGTACCAAATCAAAAGGACAAACTTTAAGGGAAGGGAAAAAGTTGAATAAATCTAATAATTCTGCGGGATTATTCAGGATGGCCATACTGAAGCTGCAGTTTTACACTGCACAGAAATTGCTTTGAAGAAATTTAGATGGAGTCAAAAGGGAAAAGGAGTGAAAAATGCAAATCCCTCAAGTTAAAGAGTTTCACTTCCTTTCTGGCAATATAAGATGCTCAGAGCACACAAAGTGGGGACTAAAAAACGGCTCTCATAGCCACAGCAGGCATTACAACATCATGCTGTCATCATAGCACTAATGTTTAAGGATTACCATTCGCGTTATCTTTCTACGTCAGCATCATCAAACATTGATGTTCTCCAGTGACTGATCTTTAAGTTGAATTTTGACCCGATTAAGCCACAAGATCTTAGAGGACCATTTCCTCCACAGGCTGTTGCAGGAGGTTATAAAAAATATCTGTCCCTTCAAAGCAGAAAAGTGAGCATAACAAAGGTAACCTAAGTGTGTATCAAGTCATATCTTAACAGATATGACTGACTCCTATGACTCCTACCTACACATAGGTAGGAAGATTCAATGAAGAACAATGGGTTGTTGATGTCTATCTAATGTCAAATGTTAAATAAATAACATAGGTTAAAAAAGTATTCATGCCCTATAAATGTTACCATCTTTTCTTACATTACAATTGTAGATTTCTACGTATTTTATGAAGATGTTTTGTGGTAAAAATAAAGTATTGTAAAGTGGAAGTAAAAAAAAATGTCAAAGTAACCAGAAAAGTGTGGCATGCCTTTTGTATTTAATTCCCTTATGCTGTATCTGACTGCCTTTGCAATTTATTGAATAAATAAAAATACTCTGTTGTTTGATATGTATGAAATCCTTATTTTGTTTGGACATCTTGTGGACATCTGCCCTGAACATGCAGCCAGATATACAATAAAACGAATTTAGATCAAATCCTTTTCATGTGTTAGAATGATCCAGTCTCGTTTTGTATTTGTAAAAAAAAAGCTTCAACGCGCATCACTTACTTCCGTTTCTTAATTATTCGCCACTTTGTGTTGGTCCAAAGGCAATACACTGAAGCTTGAAGTTTTATTCCCTCTTCGTGATTCATGTTTACAAGCTAACTTATCCACCGTGATTTATTAGTTCTAGAACCTATTTTATGGGTGCTGACTCACACCAAACAACACACGCCAACAATATCTTTCCAATAATGACCCAAAAGCGGGAGCTCTTCAGCTGCCAGTATGTTGACTTTGCTATATTTGCACTTTAGATTAGCTACAGCAGACTCTGTGGCAGCCAGAGAAGGCACAAACAAATAGGAGTGTTCACAGGAAGCGCTCACTACAACATAGCTATGAGTTTGAACTTGCAGACATTCGGAAATACCTCTAAAAATGGAGCATAAATAACAGTGCAACCCCCAATCCTGACCTGGTTTAAAATGTCACAGGTGATCACATCTGTCAAAATTTTCGGATCTATTTTTTTTCCCCTCTTTTGAGAAAACTTACTTTGGACATCCTACATTCTTATAAAACACCGGCGGCATCAACTCTTATATAAGAGACGTGTTTAACATTTTCATGCTGAGGCTTTATAATGGTTAGGGAATGTTTGCAAAGCAAAACGCAGCTTCAGGGTGTGCAGCAGGATTGAGTTTTTGCCTTTTAGAAAGGGTTCTTCCTCAAGAGAGAGGTTTGTTTTTATTGAATGTGATGGCATCAGCGTATATACACATATAACTTGAATTACATGTGGCAATAAAGGACAAGACAAAGCCTTTGGGTGGATTATGAAAGCAGAGACGTGTGTACTTGTACACTCCAGGGAAATAATAGCGGCCAAGAAGACTGAGACAACCAGATTGTGAGGTCATTCCGACGTTGGAGCGACAGACTTCTGACTAACCTCCAGCATCCCTCTCGAAGAGAAAATAATTATTGGCGTTTCAAACTTTTAATGAGAAACATCCACTTTCTCCTGTTCTAGTTGGGCTTTATAAAAATAACCTAAAGGTCTACAAGGAAAAAAACTATTTTAAATGTTTTCCCGCGCCATATCTATCAGGTGGCAGCTGCAGGACGGCAAACGTTTCCAGGTCAATGGCCAAATTTCTTTTGTGATGCCAAGCGTTAAAATGATTGAAGTTTGCCAATCTTTTACTCTTCCACATCACAGACTTTATGTGAAATCCCAAAGCAAACCTAAAAGCACCTGAAAGCTGTGGTAAACTTAAACACACTGCCTTCGAAGAGATTAAAAGAGAACATGTAGGATTTACAGAGATTCCTACACATTTCATCAATTTGCAACCATTAACCTGAACATGGTACTAAGATTTGTTTTATGATAAGACAAAGCACAATAAATCTTAAAAAAATATGGCAGATTTATTGATCCTCTGATAGTATGACACCCCTAAATAGAATCCGGAGGATAAATTTAAATTTAAATTCCAATTAAATAAGTTTAATTGGAAATCTGTGCTCAGATTGGAAAGAGTTTTGATCAGAGATGCTCTTTACTGAAGAGCACAGATGCTTTTTTACCAAGTAAAAGTCAGTTTTCATATGTGCAATAAATGTTTAGAAACACAACCTAAAAGACTTTCTGCTGTAATTGCAACTGAAGGAGGTTGTTCTTCCAAGTACTGACAGACTTTTAAAATTGTATCCATTTTCTGTCTCTTCACAGTTTTGCACTACTCACATATCATCTCAATAAGATACAAAAAATTTGTATCTTATTGTAATGTGATAAAATGTGAAGACATTAATGTGGCACAAATACTGTAGAAAAGCACAGTCATAGTGGACTCACGAGGGTCTTTATACCATACATTATTTTGTGTCAATGAAAACAGTGAAAATTTCAATTAATTGAATTGAAAAAAGCAATAAACACAATAGTCATGACTCAAAGTCCAGGCATTGGATGATAATATGTTTCTTCATAAAAATATGCTTTACACTTTGAAGCTTGTGAGAATTCATACATAACACTGACTGACAGATGGGTTGTTTACTATCTGTCAGTCTAACAAGTTATTAAGCATGAACACAGCAGATCCTGCACTGATGACACCTGATTGTAAAATCGCTCTTAATAAAGAAGGAAATAATCCTCTTTCTTTTTGTGTTTGCACAAATAAAGAACCTGCACCAGCATAAAGCTGAGATCACATCTAATTGAATAAGCATTTAGGTCACCTACTGGACTTGTGCATCTGCCATTAAGCCAGCATGAACCCAAAGTGAAAACAAAGCCTCCCATTGTGGTTCATCCCTTTTTAAAGACAGTGTGTGACTCAATCACATGTGAACCATCCAATGAACAGACAGACAGACAGATCTGCCCACTGCAATTTTTATATGTTGTTGAGATACAAGATGTATCTCAACAACATCAACCCCACCTCTTACTCAAACTCACCACCATCAACAGTTTATGATAACTAGTAAAAAGACTTCTACATCCCTGTGTATTACGCCTTCCTGCCTAGCAAAAATATTTAAATTTCAGCCACATTAAAGATTTTTCCCTCTTCCAATCGTGAAAAGTCTGTTTATGGTCATACCAATTAGACTTAAGTCCAGATTCAAAACCTTCCTTTTGTTTGATAGTGCTTTGGATCTTTGTTCTGCTGATAGGAAGCTACTCTAATGCATTTGTAGAATGGAATAAAAACCTTCAATCAAACTGTTTCTCCTGTTTTTCAATGTGTCAATACTGTAAATATTTCTTCTTGAGATTTCTGTGGAGCACCAGAAATTAAATTGTTGGAGCCCTGAGGTGCATTGATTAGCACCACAAGAAGGTCGCTGACGTAAAAGTTTGCCGGAGTCTCTCTGCTCAGAGTTTATATTCTCTGTCCATGCCTGGGTGGGTTTTCTGGTGCTCTAGTTTCCCTCTGAAGTCCAAAGGCAAGCTTACGTAGGCCTGTGATGAGCTGACAAACTGACAAGCCTTGTCTCCTGCCCTTTGGCAGCGTGGAGAGCATCCACCACCCCCATGTTCCTAACAAAAGATAAAGAAAGAGACTGGAAAGTTAAAAATCTTCTGCCCTTCAAACAAACCTGGCCTTATTTACTAGTATTTGTCATAAGAAAACTTTTTCCCAATCTGTAGCATTATAACAGAAACAGAACCTGACATAAAAAACAACAAAACAAAAAAAAAAACTTTTTTTTCCAGTCTGACAGGTCCAGAGTGACTGCGACTTCGGGACACATTGGCAGTCAATCATCTGCATCTCACCAAGTCGTGACAATTCAATGAGCTCACATAAGACTGACACAGACTCAACAGATTGGTGTCGAAAGCCAATAAAAAATGTCAGGGGTACCTTCTTCCCTGCACACTCAAACAGAGGCCCGCTCAGAAAAAAATCCCAAAACAAACCAAATCTTCCTCCTGGCAGACTACGCGAAGCAGGCTGCATCCTGAAGGACACGTGAGGGAGCCTTAAAATCCCATTAGAGCTGCTGAAAATTCAAAGAAAAACATGCATAGCCAGCTCTCAGCCCCAAAATCTATTCCTGTCAGCACTGAGTAGATAGCCAGAGATGGGCTAAATTGAGACAGTCTATTTTGGTAGGAAGAGAGTGAGGGGAGGGAAGAAAAATAGCAGTGGAGCAAAGGAAAAGAGTTGGTGGGGAGGGGGTAGAGGATAAGAGACTAAGAGGGAGCTGGAGAGATAGGCAGAGGTAGAGGATTGCCTTCAACTTGTTTCTTTCTTTTTTGCGGAGAGACACAGGCCCTCCTGTAAATAGAACATGTTCGTTTCCCAAAGAAACTCCACAGCACACACTCCTGTCCCTTAAGAGAGCCAGCGAGCCGTGGAAGACGCCGGATCTATCCATGCGCATGGAGCAACACCAGCCTTTGTTGTCCAACCTCGTTAATCAATTGAGGAGGTCGCGAGAGGTCTCGCCATAATGGAATGGCCGCGGCTCTCGGAAACACACACACACACGCGCGCCCACACACACCGAGCAGGCATGCAAAAACATCTCTGTGAGCGCACGCTTTCTGAGCCACCGGTCAAACTGAATGAATCAAATTCTTAAAAACCAGCCCAGTGGGACCGGTTGGTGATGATTGGGGGCTGGTGGGTGATTAAACAAAAACAGGCTGGCTGAAAAGAGCCGCAGGATGCAGACTTGTATCTTTTCACTTCGCTGCCAGGAAAAGAGCGGGCGTATGAGTATGAGAATTGCGGACATTTTGCTCCATAACAGCCACACATTTCATTGGGATTTTATGTGACAAAGAAGTAGCATGTTGTAAAATGGGATTAAAGTGAACTGTTTTCTTTATAATTTTCATAAAAATGGAAAATGAGTTGTGCATTTGGATCCAGTCCCTTTACTCGAATATCCTAAATAAAATCCGGTTCCATCTGTCAGTGTCCTAAACAGTAAATTGAGTCCATCACTGTTCCTAGGCTTTATTTTGTTTTGTTAATTCTATTTTTCTATTTCCCCTGATTTACCCAGTACTTTCCTTCAATAACTGAGCTCCCTGCCTCCCCAGTTGTCTCTCATCTGGTCATTAGCTCAACTTTCTGACATTCCAGAAATCGAGCTCCTCAACACATCCTTGGTTTTTCACAGTTTGTGTCACATTCTCTGTTGTTACCACCAGCCTCGGGATTCCCAGAACTCTGGTTTTCCTATGAGCTTTTGTTTGGTTTTGTACTTAAGTGACTTTTATGATGTTTCAATTATAAACACATACTCTGTTTGGTGCACTGTATACTTATATGCCTCTCGGTTAGGTCATTCTTGTAAGAGACAAGAAACAATATGCCCCTGTGGTGAAGTGGTGACAAATTCCAGTCCTCAAGTGCCAGTGTCCTGTAACTTTTAGATGTGTCCCTTGTCCTACACGCTTGAATTAAATGGCTAAACTGCCTCAGTAGCATGCAGTCAAGCTTTAGAGCTTTGCTAATGAGCCAATAATAGAGCCAGGTTTGCTGAAGCAGAGAGACGTCTAAAAGTTGCAGGACTGGAGCTTGAGACCACTGCCCTAATACATCTCTACATTGTAGGTGTGAGAATTTGCGTCCATGGCTGTGTTGCTGTTAGTCAAGAAATATCCAGGTCTAACTTCTGCTAAAAGTGTCTCTACAAAGTATTGACTCAGGCACATACTGTACACTTTCCAGAGTTTAATTTGTCGAAAGTTTTGAAACTATTTATGCTTTCCTCCCGTTCCCCGATACATGTGCTACTTTGTCTTTCACATAATATGATAATAAAACTCACAGGGACAGAATGTGAAAGTGAATGTGAATACTTTTGCAATAAACTTCACTCGACAAGCACTGAACTCCTATGTTCTGACACACTGCCGTCCTCTGTTGACGCTTGCCGCTGCTTTCCCACATTTACGCGGAGTAAGAAGATTAACTGAGGAAGAAGAAACCAGTGCAGCTCTGCCAGCCAACATGCAACCTCTCTCTGTTCCACGACTTCCTCCCCAGTCTTTTTTCCCACCTCCATCAAGCCCAATTTTCAGCCTCCTTAATTACACACAAAACTCCAGTCAATCTCTCGGTTAAAAAGCTGTGCTTCCAAATGAAAAGAGAGGTGCTTCAACTGTAAGACTATGACTGTGAGATTGAGGAGGTGACTGTGAGAAAGAGATGAAGGAAAAGTCAGGAAGGTTAGTCGATATTCATCTACTGCAAAGCTAATTGCATTTGATTTGGCAAATAAGCTTAAATGAGCATCGAGGCCCTTCATCGCTTACATGTGTGTGGACTCCGAGTACGTGAGAGGGGTCGTAAAGCTCCGGCAAAGAAATTCCTCCCACGTAGATGAAACCAGAGGCTGAACAAACAGCTACTGGAGCTTGGACTTTAATAAGAGGTGCTAAAATCAGACGGCGAGACCTCAAAAGGAGGAAATGACTCAAACTTCACAGCCCATAAATGAAAATTTACATTCATTTTGATTCATAGACTTTTCTTTGTCATTTCTAATTCAAGTTGTTTGAAATTCCAACAGCAACTTTGATACCGATGCCTAAATTTATGTTTGAGCACAAGTACTGGAATCAAAACAATAAATGCATGTTATAGATCACATAGTTAATGTCAATTATTTCTAATGTTTAGCAACAGTGGAAATAATTGTTAATTTTTTTGATTTACATAAAAATATGTAGATGTTTTTTTAATGTATATTAAACTTTACCTTCAGAATCTGATACATCCGTACCTATGTGTCAAGATGTTAGTTAAGTCTGCGGATTTTCATCACCATAGTTGATGATGTCCAATATACATTTTTAAAGATTTTTTTCTTCTATGTTTTTCCAAAGATTCTTGACAAAAGTTGTGCATTATTTTAATTGCTGTATGTGCAAAGACTCTCTTCCCTGCAGTCTGTAGGGGTGTGTGTGTGTGTGTCTGTGAGTGTGTGCCTTTAAGTCAGCTGAGTTCAGCTTTGGGTGCACTACTATTTCATATCAGACCTAGTGGATAAAGCATCTTATTTGTTTGTTTGTTTTTTAATAAATAAAGCTTTTCAAAGTTTTCGAAGGCCTAAGGGGGTCAAAAGTATTGTGCTAAAAGTTAAGTCATAATAAATGAAGATTTGGACGTTCTGTAAGTTTTGCTGTGAGCTGCAACAGTGAAAGAGTTTAATCAAGGTCAAGTGAGATCTCTGTCTCCTACGTTTTCATTGAAGGTTGCATCGATTGGCTGTTTTCATGTGTTGATCTGTCAGCTTGTGCAAAAGCCAAATGATAAATGTCTAAATCCCATTTTTATCACGTTAAGATAAAAAGAATGCCTAAAAAGGGCAACAAATATTCTCCTTTTGAAGTTGAACTTTGTATTTATCACTAATTCAGTCCCACCGTATTTAGAATTTTAAACACTCACATTTGTTGATTTGTGCTTTTTTACATATAAAATACATACTTTATAGCACATCGACTGTGTGTTTAATACTTTTGGTACCATTGTAATGATATTTGAGTGTTTTTTTTTTATCTAAGTGTGTTGGGAAATGTGTGCATGGCTAATGTTCTGCTGAGAGTCGGCTAGATGTGAGGATCTGTGCCACTCTCATATTAAACCATTAAACATTGAGCTGACACTTACAGACCAAAGGCTGAGTGAAGCAGGTGGGCCGACTCTCCTCAAAGACAACAAAACCCAACCGCCAGCTCTCTTACACTCACTATAGAAGATCAAATTTATAAGCCAACAATATAATTGAAGCTTTTCTAGTTATTTTTATTTTGAACAAATATAACCTAAAAGATCGGTTCAAGTTTCCCTATATGTAGCTCTGTCCATCTTTCTATAAGCTCAGGCAAGCTCCCTTATTCCTTTTGGGGGAAGTCGGAAAGCTTCTCCTCACAGCATTATGCTGCCACCACCATGCTTCACAGTGGAGATGATGGAGAATAAGGACATTGTAAAATTATCAGAAAAAGATGTGCATAATTGTCTTTTCACTTTACAATTTTCACATAAAATCTTAGTAAAATACCTCCTAACACTATTTGCGATGCTTCATATGGCTGATTTTGTTTTAACGCAACTAAATCCAACATCCATCCGAGCCTTTTAAAAGGACACAGCATTAAAAATTAAACAGGTCATCCACTGATCAAAGTAAAAAAAAAAGCCCTCATCCATAAATAAGCAGCTTTGATCACTGCCAGCAGAGATCATGTCAAACACAAATGACAATTTAATAAACCAAAAGGCTGTTTGTATTAACCAGGTCACTCAAACTCATCACATGACATTGCTTCTTTCATCAGCTCAATCAAAACCGAATTGTTCTGCGCCGTGCTTTGAGATCTAATGTAAAAAAATAAATAAATAAAAATGTGGGATATCAAGTTCATAAACACATGTTGAAAACGTGGATTTAGTCTGAAGGTTTCAATTTGTATTCCTACATGTATAGCAGTCTTTAACGAACCAATTTAATTGGCAGGAAAAGAAAAAGAGAGGAGAAAATTTGGTATGTATTAAATGATTCATCAGGGCACAGCTGCCAATCACAGGCAAAACCACATATTTCTTTTCTGCTTGTTTATTCAGTCTGATCTGGGAGGCCTGTCATTTCTGAAGCATGTTAGCCCAGTGAGTCACACGTAAATTACAGAACCTTCCACGGCTTCCTGTTTAGCTTTTGGTTGAAAAGCATAACCTAATTATCGCTGTGATATCATAGGGCAAATAAAATGTTCATATGGCAAAAGAAACAAAACAAGATGGAGCTTTGAAATAAGCGCAACTCAACTCATCTGAGTTGATGGTTGGGCAATAAAACTAAGCATCACTTAGTTTAATCAAAAGCAACAATAAAAAGCGACACACACTTTACATACTTATCCAGAAAGGCACACAATCCACCTCACTCTTTTAGCCGTTTCCTTTCTGTAAAAAGGCCTCTTTGGATTGCTTTCAAGTGTTGTGATCTGTTGTTCAGCGGCCAGCGAATGCACCACTGCACTGCCTGTACAAACTGCATCTGACAGCACGCGCTTTTTATTCTGTGTGATTACAGTTTTAATGTTAAAGGCGTCTCCCTCCTCCATCACACAGTCCTCCCAAAAGGACTTCAGATGAGGGAGAAAATCCCAGCGATGTTTGTTTTTAGCAGCCTTAATGACAACACATGTTTTATCAAATGCCAGCTATAACCCATCTCTTACAATGCCAATGACTGTTTATTATTTATTTAAAGGAAATATCAAGCAATGTCTATATCTTTAACAAAAGCACTCTGACGATAAAAACAATCAGGTGATAAATGAAGGGATTCAGCTTCAGGACTTCCTGTAAATATAAAGTTATTTTAAGAAGTTAAGAAGATAAAAAGTTATGACCTGTTTTGTGTGTGTTTGGTTCAAATAACATCACAAGATGTACAAAAATCAAGTTGATCAGCCAGCATCGCAAGACATTTTAAAAAGGACATTTAACATATATTCTAAAGCAATGGAGTTGCTAAAAGTCAAGACGATTTTTGAAAATGAAACTCATCTTAGATGTGATGGGTAACCCAAGCATGTCATGATCATTATTTTTAAAATATTTGGAAATCGTTTCCTAATCGAGAGAAAAATCTTGATAAGAAAGCTTCCTTGCACACATACTACGGTACTCCTGATGACAACACGACGCGTAGAGATCGTCTTTAGAATCAAGTTCTAAAGACAATCATTGTTTTCCCTATGGTAGCCTGGAAATTATCACAACCAAATTCTGTCATAAATCTATAAGTTTAGATCTGTTGCATTATCTGCTAAAACATTTACCAATGCCAGCTCATCATGTTGATTCCTGTACCTCTTGTGATGTCACCCACCAAATACACACAATGTGGAATCCACAGCCTTTTCTAAAGAACGTTACTGAAAGCTTTATTCTGTGAAAACCTACAACAGAAGTCAATATTTCCTTCTCTAACTGTGTTTTCATTTTGAGCGTGTATTTTACTAGTGGAAAAAATAAACCACTGGACAATATCTTCAAGATGAACCCATCTAGGTTTCACATTTGTTTGTAACCTGATCTAAGTGTTGACCTTACCCTGATTCTCCTCATGGCTGCTACGATCTCCATCCGACTGTTGGGCCTGGGCACGTCAAGACTCCCCACATACTGTGGCAAACACGTACACACACATGAAAAAAAAAAGTTAAAAAATCAGTCATCCATGGTACCATGTACTGCAAAACGACAGTTTGACAAAATCAACTATTTCCATGTGAAAATGCACAGATTGTTTGACATCACCAAAGTTCTGCTAATAAAGGCGCATTTTTAATCTGCATATATTTTTTCTTATCAACTGTCACTCAGACTAGTAAAATTTCAGTCACAGTAACAGAATAACACAGCACAATCCCTACAACTTATCTTCCTGCACACTGCTAGTCAGCTGGCTGAAAGAGGCCTGCAGCATATTTTGTCTTAATTACAGTGAAAAAACAAAGTTGGTTTGTTTTAAAATTGACCTTAGCAAGTTATGAGTGGCACGTCAATTAAACAGCTGACAGCAAGCTGGCTACGTGAGCAGATAACCTAACTACTTAACCAGATAATCAGTTTGTAGTTGGTTACTCCGTTAGTGTTACTATATTAAGTGCACAATGGCAAAAAAAGGGGAACATATTTTGAGGGTTATTAATTATTATTAATTTATTAATAATAATTATTATTATTAATTTATTGAGGGTTAATTCATTTATTTCTGTACTTCAGTGTGTCATGCAACAATAATAATTAATTTAACTAATGTATAACGGCCTCTAACATAGCATTTTTATAGCAGAAGAAAGAACGGTTGCCGTTTCTATTATAAATGGAAACATTGAAATTATTTTGTGCATGTTTGTTTTAAATTGCTGTATTTATTCTGAGAAACCGCAGTGTTTTTGCTCAAGTTACCATATCATGAGAATCTCCAAATAAATTATGCATAGTCCCAAATAATGTGCTAGATGCTGAGACTTATTTAATTATGGAAATTTATAAAATAAATTTAAAAAAAATTTACCTTTTTTGAAGCTCTAAAATGTGTTGGGCAAAAGAAGAGAAAGAAAACGTGGTATTTATGTTTTAAAGTAAGATAAAAAAAAAATTCATGGTGTCGCTTTCAGCTGAAACGACAACTTACAAATGTTGAAAAATGGGACCAGTGGGAAAAATTGCAGTCAGCAGTGCATCTCTATTAGCAACCATTCTCTGCATACAATACATACTAATCATTGGAGTGTCAGCATCTGTGGCAGATTGTGCCTTCAAAAGAGATCAGTGTGTGTAAGACACTGCAAAACAATAATTTTTCTTGCAACGTGTCAAATCTGTATGGTTCTGTTTCAAAGATGAGTTTAGTGTGGCGCATATGACACAGCCTTCCCTTATTAGTAAGCTCTTTGCGGCTTGCATATATTTGAATTCATGAGCGGCCCTGGGGAACACGCTGCCTTTGATGTTGCTCTTATTTTGATTGCAGTAAACGGTCTGGGAGCAGAAAGTTCGTACCACTGACTTGATAAAAAATATGTCTTTGGCTTTGCTGTTTAATATTTAGAGATTCGCTGTGTGCACTCATTCATAGACCTTGTACATCTTAACTTTTAGTTTTCTGAAAGTCTGTTTTTTTTGCTGTTGTTTCTTCATCCACTGAAAAAAAAAAATATTCCGAAATCTGCACAGAGCATGGGCTCAAAGCTAACCGTTGTGTCTGATGTGATCGTAGGGTATGTTTGTGTTTTTGACATCATAGTTTTCAAATAGTTATGTTTTGGTTATCTACTTTAAAATCTAACAAATTACAACACTCCACAATGATAAGGGCTTATGAGTTTTCTTCAGAAATTTATTTTTAGAAATTTATATAATGTTGTTTTCACAACATTATAGATTTTATACTGAAAAAAAGAGAAAAGTACAAATTCAGAGCTCCGCGAAAACCATGCAGCGTCTTGCCCAGATAGGCCTCTGCTCAAATCCAGACACAAAACTAAGAATTTAAGAATATCAGTAATTATAAAATAATTTCTATTATTTTTGCACTTAAAGAACAGAACATATTACATATAAGTCAAAAAATAACAAAATAAATAAATGTTCTCTTTTTTTATAGAACTTACAAGTAAAAATATATAGTGTATTAAGGAAATGAAAAGGGAATTGCAGTCCAATCAGTGTTACTGTTATGGACTTCAGTCACAGGGATCTTTGCTGTTGAACAGGAACCAGCAATTTGTTAAAAACTGTTAAAACAAGGGAGTGGCACAGGGTCAAAGTTCAACAACAACAGCACATGCCTGCTTTAATCTTCTCAACTTTCCTGGTATCTTATTTGCATGGCTGTCTTATATTGATGGATGTTTTGCAAAAAACTATTCTTTGACCTTCAGCATGTCAACCATATCAGAAACTTTAAACACACCCTATAGGCATGATTCATTTTTGTATGAATAAAGACATTTCCAGAAGTAATGTAATAAAAAATATACTTTAGAAAGGACCAAACCAAAAATAGTTTCATCCTGTCTATCAGTCTGAGATAACTTGAGTGTAAGAAAAACTTTTAACAAAGGATAAATGTAAAGTTTCTTTCATTAAAAAAAAAACCCATTGAATTTCCATGTGTATCTTGAAATTTGCATCCATAAGAGAAATTGTTTTATGCAAGGCTAGGCACCATCCTGACTCTTGCCCGGGGTTCATATCAACTTAAACTCGGCCTTGGTGCCAGTTTGTTAGTTGGCTTCCAATCTAGGATTCATAATTAAACGAGTTGGGGAATCTTGTCAATACACCCATCATCACTCAGATCAGCTGTTGTTTTGAGATTCCAAAGATAAATCCAATCAGAGGAACATTCCTGGGATAAACCTGGAATAAATGTCTGAGCAGCTGCTGCCATGAGTTTCAACTTTGTAATGGATCCCAGCTGCTCCGTCCAGTACACCTGCCACCACCACATGGCTGGGGGTGGGGGGTGGAGGGAGTCAGACTGGCTAGAAATAATGAAGGGACCAGGTTATTTCACCTTGGCTTGGAAGTAAATCCCATGCTGGTAAGCTTCCTCGTTGTGCAGCGGCAGCCGCGAGTCCGCCACGTCGTCCACCAGGTTGTACCTGTTCCTCACGGGCATCCCGGGCTCCCTTTCCTCTTGCACAGTAAAAAACAAAATTTAAAAAAAATTAAAATCACTGAGCAGAAGCTGAGCGGATCGATCCAGAAAACGCTACAACAAGCCGGGTGTGCACGGCTCCGTGAGGCACTTCCCGGTGGGAACGCGATCCATCGCTCCGACCCGTCCCGACCTCAGGAAGGACAAAACTGCGCGGCTCTTTTCCTCACACACAAAAACCAAAACAAAAGCAAAAAAATACACACACACACCCACACACACCCACACCCACAGACAGGGTGTCCCCTGCACGTTCAACCTGCCAATAGGGCAAAAAATAAATAAATAAATTTAAAAAAGCAGGCAGTGCGTGTGTGTGCTTTCCCAGGGGAAATCCTCTCTCTCCTCAGGTAGTGAATCCCGCTCCCCCTGAGTCCTGTTTGAATTCCCGTCCAGTTGGTCGGATTCAGCGCTGCTCTGCAGACTATCAGAGAGTGTCTCCCCCACTCCTTCCCTCCCTCCGCAAAGCACAAAGCGACTCCCTCATTGGAGCGAAGTTCCCAGGCATGATGCAACCGGGAGCTGGGAGGACAGCCAGCAAACAAAGTGAGCCCTCCCCTCAGGAGGTGGGGGAAAAAAAAGAGGGAATACAATCATTTCTGACGGCGATGATTTTACTGTGGGAGGGCAAATTCTCCAGGCATGAGAAGAAAATGAGTAAAATAAGTCCGGGAGGTACAGAACCTTGCAAAATGCACCTCAGCTACAAACATAAATCAGATTTTTTATTTTTTTTGAGACAGATCAACGTAAAGGGAACATTATATTCAACTTTTTTTTTGTTTGTTTTGGGGTTTTTTTACAAATAAAATATGAGATCTGTGTTGCTTTATCCACTTACTTTACTCTGATACCCCTAAATCAAAGTACAAAAAAACTGCCTGCAGACTAAGTAACACAGCAGACAGGTCAATGTTAAAGTTGCGGAGGTTTAAACCATCAGAAATTTAGTACCGTGATATATTAAAAATGATAAGCCTAGAGTGGAAAATGCCTCAGTTAGAGGCCAGAAAAGAGCAGCAGTAATGAGAAAAAACTACCCAGAGGCCAATGACACCTCTGCAGGAGCTTCAGAGGTCAATAGCTCAGATGGGAATCTATTGACACGGCATCTAATAAAAACAAAAGGTGTTTATGAGTAAGAGGTAACAGGAAAGTTATTAAAGCTAAGCAGTAAGATGTTCCTTTTGAGGTTTGACACTAGATATGTTGGGCACACAGCAAACAGAGGAAAATAATTTATCAAAGTTGAACTTTTTTTTAGCACAACATCCCCACAGTGAAGCACGGCGGAGGCAGAATCATGCTGCGACTATGGCTTCCTTGACTGGAAGACGGATGAAGCTGAATACTTGGAAATCCTGGAAGAAAACCTACTGTGGGCTGAAAACAGAGGGCGCTACTATGGAATAGCTCAGATAAAATGGCCTAATCAAAGTCTAGTGCATCCGTTTGTTGGTTTTAAATTTTTTTTTTCAATTTTTAGATATGTGCTGTAATTAATCCGTTACTGGTTTTCTTTTCTTTCGTGTCTTGGTACAGTGAGCTGGTTCCCTCAATTAAATAATAATAATAAAAAAAAACCTCTTTGTTTCCTCATTCTCATACCCTGAGATTTCTGATAAATGATTAAAATTCTCACAAACATCAAAGAGATTGTTTACAACTTTTGC
This sequence comes from Brachyrhaphis roseni, assembly GCA_903066815.1. Taxonomy (NCBI): domain Eukaryota; kingdom Metazoa; phylum Chordata; class Actinopteri; order Cyprinodontiformes; family Poeciliidae; genus Brachyrhaphis; species Brachyrhaphis roseni. The sequence continues at coordinate 26,357 of CAEFZY010067987.1, forward strand.
TATTTTGCTGAACAGCCCCCAAATAGCCACTGGACAGAGACTGGTACCAGTGTCACTAATTATTTCACCTTTTTGACACTTCCCTTTCACAAGGTAAAGCTGTAAAATGGTAGAAATGCTGAGTTGATTCTTGCTCTGCTTTTGTTAGGCTGACAGATCCAAAGATCTGCAAAGATCTTGAAACATAAATTAACAAAACATGATTATCCCCTCTTTGTGATTGCAAAAGAAAGATCTTTACTCTTCTAGTCTATGATCAAAGTTAACTTCCAGCGCCCTCTGTTGGTTTCAAAGTTGACTACAATCAAGATACAGTTAGATTGTGTTTTTGAAAACCCATTCAATCTGAAGGCCTGGTTTGAAGTAGATTTAGATTTGGTGGACAGAAGAAGTGTTCTGTTGATAAATCACATTAAGATCTGCTCGTCATGGTAGTTTTGAAATCTGGCCAGTTTCGAAGAACTTTTATATAAATCTGGATTGTTGTTTCTTTACATTTACTTATTTGTGTCAGAGTGAAATTCAAAAATAATCAAACAGACAACATGGCTATACATCGTCGTAGTTTTGAGTAGTTTGTCTTCTAAACTTATATAAATTAGTCCTGAGGACTTTGTGGTCAACCAAAAACAGAAGCATTTCTACTTGGATTCCTGTAGGTCACTAGATGTTTTTACAAGTGTTTTGTTCAAATTTAAAGCCCAGATACTTCAAAAAGTATCTATTAGCTGCAAATTTGAAAATTTGTAACTGAGAAAGAAATTCTCAGTTACTGCTCACTTCAGGGGGGGGGAAATACAAAGATGTTGCAAGATTTTAATTTCCATAATTTAATTCCCTTTAGTTACATATCAGCCTTTTTAATCTGGGGTATAGAGATAAATTACCAGAGCATAACGACATGGGTTATCTTGATTTGTGACTACATTACGACTTTGTGCAGCTGCCAGGAATAGCGAAGCGATACATATGAGTATACAGAAGCACAATGTGAAGAGTGTGCTGATAAATCTGGATTCTGTTTCAAAGAGAGACATTGTTTTGTCAATTGTAGAAAGAAGATTCAGATGTTTTTTTTAAAAAACATCTCAGTTATGTAATATGTGACTAATTTTTATTCAGAGCAGATTTTATGGGTCTTAAAGCCCAACTTGAAGGGTTGTGCATCATTACCACCCCAAAAGTGTCTTTTTATGGAAAGAATACCCTTAATAATCTATGAGTTGCAGTCATGAGGCCTAATTTATGTCGATGTCATGTTACGAGAGTCAGGCTTTGTCCTTTCATGATACATTAGATAGTGCACTGAAATGATGCCGCCGCTCTTTTCTAACAGTGGGTCATACATCACTGCAATTACGGTAATGTCTTTTGAGGACTATTGTGGTCAAGTCAACCTATTAGAAGCACAGGATAGAGGTTCTGGTAATGTGCTGTGGTCCTGATGTAACATTAGACCTAAAACTGATCTGATTACATTGATTCTCTTTAAAGTGGAGCAGATTATTTAAAAAAAATAAATACAAATAAAAGTGTAGTTTCTTCCAAGAATGTAGAACATATCTTGAGTTTTCTCTAGCAGGGATGGACAGACTGCCAACAAAAATGCTTGTCAATGCATTGTTAAGTCTTACACATAAGTTTAAAGGTCTGGTTTCTGTAAGAGACACAGGTTTCTTTTTAATGAATAAATACATTTGGAAGCACTGTAGTGTGGCTATTCCCTGTGGAAAAGCACATTTCACTAACAAAATTAACACTTTGACTGCATATGATTAAAGTTAGTGTATAGTCGTTAGTTAGGAAATCATCAGTAATATTGTCACTTTCTGGTAAAATCCTGTATTTTTGTAATAGCACCAAGTTTTCATATTACATCCACATTTTCACAAATTCAGACAATAATGGATTTTATCAGGATCACGTAAAAAACTTTGTCAAGCAAAATCGCAAAAAGATCATCTTAAGCACAAACCTTTTCTTCGACCCCCTTAACTAAATCCAGGTCTGTCAAAAACTAGTTGGGTTCAGAAATCCGTCTGTGATAAATTTTAGCAATCAATCTGCCAAGGCTAAATCTGGTTTTGCATGATTCTATTTTAAACCATGAAACCCTTGTGTTACGCAAAAAACAAAACAAACAAACAAAAAAAAACAGTGCTGGTAGTAGCAAGTTTATTTCACGAAATTCAGAATCAGACTTCACATCACAACACACAATGACTGTACACGTACCTCTTACAGTTAAAACGGCATTAAACACCCGCCGGTGAATCAAACGGGCGAATTGCTTCATCTAAATAAAGACAATAAATCAAATGCGTGTGGACAAGGAGAATAATCAGTGATGTTCCTTAAACATTCACCAACACCGGAGATTGCTTACGTGTTTCAACTGGCTAAAGTGACATGATAGTTTCAAAGTCGTGCAGCTGGCGCTATTTCTGTATGATACCTGAGAGCTGTCCCTGGTGGTACATTAAATAAAACTTTATTAGAAACTGACAGAATAGAGACTTTTAGATAGCAAAGGCTGTAAGAGACACATGCAAGCAGCATTAGTTTTACTGGGGCAAGGCAATAAAAACAGTTAAATCGTACAATCTCCGTCTCACTTTAATATCATGACAAAGGTAAACCATCACTCTGCCTAATGAGTGGAATACACACCAAAATAGTCCCTGAAAAAGACACTTTCCTCCATTAAACTGTTAATAGTAACCTAATTCTTTTAAAGAAACAAAGAAAAAACAACTTTGCAAAATGTTTTACAAATGAGCACACATCCCAACTTCCTATAGGCTACACAGGCTGAGCTACACTAAATCAGCTTATCTGGGGATACAAAAAAGAAAAGGACACTAAAGTCTAACACAAAAATAATTAACATAGGTAATAAATAAAGGTGTGGAAATCTTTGGATAAACCAGATACATTCAATCCCTTTGTTCATAGATGCACACAAGCCACAGTTCAGAAGTGTTTGTGTGCCATGTTATTATACCTTAATACCTCTTCCTATTATGAGCTCCAGGTTTGGCTGAAATAGGGTTAAAAACTCAGGAGATCAAGAGTCTGAAACTTTTAACAAAAATTGGTCAAAGCCCATGAAGTCAAAACCGTTCAAAAGGTGAAGGGAATGCAAGATTTCTCATTTGATCAAACAACAAATTAAAACAAAAGAGGTAACTAAATACAAAAACCAGGACAAAACACAATGAAAAGGTTAAGGAAACACTTTAGGTTTATAAACAAACAGAGATCTCCATATTTAGTTTCACTCCTGATAAAAATGCATTGAAAGCTTTAAAATAGATTTTAATCATTGAAGAAGCAAAACCTCATTGGAAACTGACCTGAAGTTCTCAAACACACTGAATCGACATTTCTAAGAACATCCACTGCCAATCCTCCAAACTTATGTTTGGTGAAAAAATAAACTTGGTTCCTCGTCAAACATAACACCAGGATTTTTTTTTTAAACGTAATTATTCTTCTCACTGTAGATTTTATCCAAATTTAGCAAAAAAATACACCTGCCTGACTTGAATAGTATGTTTTCATGCCCCCGCCCCCTTTTGACATTTGTCTGTAGGAGACTATCGTGGTGCAGTAAAAATTTTTATTCACTTTTGGGCTTTTTAAACATAATTTCCTTCACTGTATCTGGTTTGATTGGATAATTTATAATATTGGTTTTAAATAAAAACCGGCACAACAACAAAAACAAGGAATAAACTAAATGCAAACATCATTAGAATTTATGAAATTTCACTGCTCTACTCCTCTTTTATTTTAAATTTGTCCTTTTGTTACAGAAAGCATCAAACATTTAAACTTCCGCGTAGTGGGCAGACCTGTTGTTTCTCTTTGATACACTCAAACAGAAGCATTTCTGCATGTGTACAATTTTGTCACTATCCTTCAGACTTTACTATTATTAATATTATATTCCCAGTAAGACTCAGTAGTTTCAAACAACAGAAGTTCATTTTCCCTAAAATGCAGCCACACATCTCTGTAGTTATGTGTTGCCTTTTCATGCAAGACAGAAAATTGTAACCTGCGCACCACGATCCTGGCTAGCTTGGCTTTTCGCTCCAAGTCAGGTGGAGGTTTCATGTAAAAATATATATTATACAGTCAAATTTGTTTGTTACAGCTGGTGGGATAACTACCACTGTATATGGGTTTTCCTTTTTCCCCTTGAAGAACATAAATTCAGTTCTTACCGCTCTCTAACGGTCATATTGTCATTAGTAAATAATAAAAATATTAAATCTTTTGCTGGTGAGCTTCCGCCCCGCACTGCATTGCTAATAAAAATGCCCAACTGCATGTCTCTACATTGCTTGAATAAGCAGAGCTCAATTATGTTTCTATCACAATCATTTCAGGTGTAATTTACTGGAAGGCTTTGGGGGGAAAAAACAAAGCTTTTGTAAAGTAAATGTTTGCTAAAAATAATAAAAAAAAAAAAAAAAAAAAAAAAACAACAGCCAAAAACTAAAATCTAAAGGAAGAATTTAAAGCATAACCTCAAAAGCGTTGAGCCATGGTGATGAATTCCATCTTTTAGATTGGAGGTAAATAAAGAAATTCAACATTTGTTGACAGTATTGGTTCAGAACAAAAGAAAAAATGCACCAAACTAAGCAGTTAAGTAAACAACTATGTAGTGTTGGAAAGAAGAGCATGACAAAAGGTAGGATGAACGTGGAGGTCCAAGTATAAAAACTGCAAAACTAGACCAGGTAATGAGGAGAATCAGATGCCTCACTCCGGAGCTCCATTTACTGTCCCGGCTGTCCGCTCTTCGTCTCCCTGCTTCTGGTGCTGTAGTCTGGCGTAAGTCACAGCGTCTCCTCTGAGATGGCAGGGGAAAACAAGAAGAAGAAAAAAAAAATAGGAAACGGGATGCGAAGGAAGGGTGGTAATAAAAATAAGTGGAAATAAAGAAAAAGCAAGTGTACGAGAATCAGAATTAGAAGGGATTAGTGCAAAACTCACTCAGTTTAAACCTATTTGCATCAAAAAAGGGAGGGTCATTAGGGTGGCATCGTGTTAACTGGTTAAAATGCTGAGAACTGCATTTAATGTGAGAGCCTGTTATAATGCGAGTCATTGGGAAATAAAAAAAAGACATGTTTAAATATAAAGGTGTAATGTGTTGCATGCTTTTAACCTATAGAAGCCATCTCACTTTTTGCCTAAAGACGCAAGGCCATAAAGAACTCCTGTGGCAAAGGCGATGGCATTTCCAAACAGCGTTGTAATGGAGAAGCTCAGGATCACGGGAAACAGGGCCATCCTGAGGAGAAGTGACCAAAAAAGACATAAAAAAAAGACAAACGTTCAGAACATGCAGAATTGTTGAAAAACAGCACTTTTGTTCATAAGTATTTGTGCTTAAAAGACCAGATTTTTCGGACGTCAGCCGTTTTGACAATGGATGCTTGTTCTTACCCACAGTAGAAGAGGGCTTTCTGCCAGGGCTTGAGTTTGTCTGCGCGGGCTGCGATCGCATTTGCAAACTCTATGAACTGGCAGCAGAATGGGACCTCACAAAGGAACAGCACAAAGGCATTCAACCTTGAGACGAGAGGGCGGGGCCACAAGCACAGCAGAACAGAGAATTATTGGGAGCAGCGCGCCAATCTCAGACACAGAAACACAAATCAACGAGAAGAGAAAATAACAAATAAGCTGTCAAAAAAAATGTCTTTAACATAATATTAATGATGAATATGCCTCACAAAACAAAGGGCATGAACAAACTTACAAGTGGCTCTGTTAGGGTGTGTTTGTTGGAAGGCTTTTCAGACAGACATACTTTCCTGTTTGGTCGTGGCCTTAATGCTTAATATCTAATGTACTATTCTAAATGTGAGCCCTGAAATTAGAGGTTTGACTCTCAATATATATGAGATTCTACAATAAAGACATCCTATTCCATTTATGCTTCTCAATTTTTATGTTTTGACAATGAATCCCAGTTAGATTTAGGTCTGGACTTTGACTAGGCCACCCTAACATATAAAATATACTTTCATCTAAAGCAGTGGTTCTTGAGCCTAGTCGTCAGGACCCACTGTTCTTCATGTTTCAGATGTGCATCTGTTCCTGCACACATGGTTTAAATAATTACACTATCTCCTCCTGCAGCAGCATGTTAATCAGCTATTTTTTTTTGTAAATCAGGTGTGCCCTCACCTAATATCACCTAAACATGAACAGTAGTGTTTCAACCAGCACTGATAAAAGATTCCACTGAATCTCTGGCTGTAGGTTTATTGTCGTTGTCCTGCTGGAGGGTGAACTTTCACCCCAGTCTGTAACAGTTTTGAGCACTGGCCATACTTACTAGTAATGCTCAGAATGAGTAAATATGTGCATGAAACAGCTTTATTATAAAATTTAACCTGCTCTGTACTGTTTGGTTGGGTTAATGTTTAGAAAAAGCAATGTGATTTTTACTTTGTGCTCAGCAAAACAAAATAGAAAAGAAATTTCTATTTTGGAAATTTTCAGGTGAAAATTTCCAAATGCAACTTGAGAAACTTACACCATCCACACTCCAGCAGCGATGTTTAAAGGGTTCACAGTGACGCAGTTCCACACTCCCGAGACGGCGCAGGCTGCATGCGGAGGAGACAAAACAAGACGGCTGTTTTTTTGTGGAAAAACAGATGGCAGGTCACGGGATCAGACACAAAACATTACGTCGCACCACAAGGCATTGATCTGTACAGTAAACTCCTCAGAGGAGAGGGGATCGCTAAATGAGCGACGAGGAAGAAATCAACGTCAGCCACTTTTGTGTTTAATAAAAACATGACAAGTACTGCAAACAGCAGGATGTCTCTTGCAATCAGCACATTGACACTCCAAACAGCACTGCAGCCCCATATGATGTTGTGATAAAACATCATATGGGAATGTTTTATCACAACTTTCACTTCAAATAACTATAACAAATAAAAAATATATATTTACAATTGTTTTAGAGTCTAAATAGGTTTGTATTTTATGAGTAAGACTAACCACTTCATGACTAGAATTACTCATTTTTACTAACAGCTTTTTAAGCTTTTCTTATTCTTAGCTTTAATAACAGGGTGCAGGAGAGGTTATTCTAAACTAAATTTGAAAAACACAACATATATAGACCATCAGAAATGAATATGTGTTATAATATAAGCTGATTGGAAGCAATTATGTTGGAAAAAACAGCTCTAAGGTAAGTGAAACGTGAGTGTCGTGTACATTTGTTCTAGGAAAGCTGTGAAAAAACTCTCAAAAACATGATCAGAGTGGGAATTAGAGGGAAAGGGTGATAACTGGCATAATCTCACATTGCAGAGGCATGTGAGATACAGCAAATAAGAGCAGAAAAAGAAATAATGAGATTGTGTAGTAAACTCCTCTGACATTCAATTACTGCACTGCAAAAATGATAGTAGAGAAACTTCTAAATAAGGATAAGGCTTGACATGAATTACGATTCATCAGTTAGAAGGAAAAAAATTGCTGTAAACCAAGAAACATGTATTATCCTAAGTATTGTAGTATAGCCTCATGGCTCTGTCCGTTTTGGGGTGGAAATTTGAAAAATGATTCATAGCTTAGCCTCAAACGTGACTTCGGTGATGGCAGAAAAAAAAGCACTGCAAAACATTTCTCAAAAAAATCAAAACATATCAATGGTCATTAATGCTGCCATTGATGTTTTTATTCAACTAGATGTAAACAATCACTGAATATAACAATATCGTAATATGGATACAGAATAACTGTATGAGACTGAATCTGAATCAAAGTATTTGAAAAATGTTAAGTGATTCGAACTGAATCTGGACCAAATTGGAATCTATAAATATACGGATCTGAAATGGACATGTTTGCCTTGAGATGACATTTGTTTTGAATTGGCAAAATATAAAACAACTTGAACTAAATGTAATTGAAGATTTTCACCCTATTAAAAACAAACATTACGTACATCTTAATGTTAAAGACATTTTAATTTACTTGAAAAAGAAATGAGCCCTCCTGCCACCTATCTTTTGTATTTTCACCATCCACTTTACTTGAAAAGATCTGCTTCAGCACCAAACCTCACATCGTCTCAAACACTGGAAAAAAAACAACGCAGCAGACCATTGCTCCCTTACACTGTCCATCCCTCTTAATAATACAGAAGTCATTGAATATGCAGTGGTTAATTTGATACAGGGACTGTGACTCTGGTGTCACTGGGGAGGAGAGAGAGAGGGAGGGCTGCAGTGCTGCTGGAAAACTGCAAAGGCAGCACCAAATCTGTCTCAGGCCGAGATGGATTGTGCTTTTCCTGAAGGGAATATTCAGCAAATTTGATTTTGTGTCACTCTTCTTCAAGAGTATTAAGGCTGGGTGAAGGGGCGGGGGAAGTAAACAAAATAGGCAGCGCCCTACTGCAGTGAGGGGACAATGAACAAGCAGCAGGGACAAAAGATGAAGCAGTGTTTACACACTCCCAACACAGCCATGAGTAAATACACAAAACAAATTAAATATATCAATCATAAAGACAAGGATAAAATATATTGTAGTCTGGAAAATAATAAAACTATACGTAAAATGTATAAACTTGAAGACTGACAGCTACTTACATATTCCTCCCAAAACCCCAGCGACTTTGCAGAGCCATCTGTACCACCAGGTCATGCCATCATCATCCGGAGCGGCTTTGCTGGACGCTGCTGTCTCTTCGGAGCTCATTGTGTTTTGTTTTTTTTTTTCTGCTACGGCTTTCAAACACCTTCAGGCAGATTTCACAGCCTGAAACCACCCAATAATATCCAAGTTAAGTTCGCTCCAGGCAACAAAACCAGCTGCCGACTAGCCTAATGCGCCACTGCGCTCCAATTAGGTGAAACCAGATACAATTTAAACTTTCTAATCTTTATATAAATGTATATATTTTCCTTTTGTGTGCTGGTGTCAGCTGCCTGGTGTTACCAGCTGCCTTCGCCCACGGTTCTCTGTCCCCGTCACTCCGAGCCAGCTAAGCCTGGGCTAGCTGATGGTCGGAAGCAGTAGCATCGCCACCAGCAGCCGCTAGGAGCGGATATCACCGACGCATACGTCTTGGAACTTCCAAGCCGCCTTGTAAATTACTAAAACATCGAACGCAGACACCTTATTAAATCGGATAAGAGTCTATATAACGGGTTTGGATTAAATAAAAGCAGCTTCGTCTTGTTGCTCACGGTGGGAGCTCTGCCAGCGTCAGCTGTGCGTGGTGGGAGGGGCTTAAAATGCGTCATCCTTTGTTTACAGTCAGCACAGCTGTCTGTATAGGTTTACATTTGTGCTTCATTAATGTATTCAAAGCACAGAAGTAATAGTAGGCATAGCGAAATGTTAGCGCGGTCAAAAAGTATTATTGAAATTAATTTCAAAGAGTGATATATTTTAAGCCAATATCTGTTTATTTCCAAGAGTATGCTTGAAACTGAAGAAACCCCAAAATGCAACACTCAAAGATTTGAATAGTAAATAACACCATTAAAAAAAAAAAATCAACACAAAAATGTTAAAACATAAGCAGCTGCTCAAAGAGCGCTGCATCCAAGCATCACAACGGAAAGTTAAGTGGAAGGAAAACATGAGATAGTATAAGGTACACAAGCAACGGGATTGTGGAGAGCCATGTCATTTTCTGGTGTTGGTTCACTGTGTTTCATCAAGTTCTACTGACACACTTTCTCAGGTCAGAGTTGGATTTGTAAAATGTCAAATATAGAAACGTGCATATTTAAAAAGGTTATTTCTAATAACCTTTCTAATAGCACTATTAGCCTTTATTTTTAAAAAAGTAACCTTTAAAAATATGTACACTTCTACATTTGACATTTTACAAATCCATTATGTTGTACTGGGGGGGAAAGCAGTTCTGATGCAATACCTCTCTGTAGGCTTGGATTGTCTGAGATTTTAGAACAATTCTGACCTCCATAAAGCCAGAGAGAGTGTCAGTGCCACCCCAGATTTTTGTATGTGCACTTCCCTGCATTGTTTTAAACAATCTTTGTTTTGTTTGTAGTGCAAGTTTTTGTATATGGATGATTACAATTACTACAATTACAAAAACATTAGTGATGCTTTAGATTTATTTTAAAAAAATCTTAGGCTACTGAAAATAGCAGAGGTGTTGTAGTCATTCTGGGAAACATCAAACATTTTATCAGCTCTATGATTTAAATCAGTTCAGAGTGAGAGACTTCAGGCACGTGTCCAGGCTGAAGGGTCTTATTGGTAATATTTTGCAATCTATCAGTTTAATCCTCTGCATATAACTTTACACTCAGCATACAATGACACCAAAGAAATTCTTAATTTCTTAATTTTGCTCATTTCAAATCTATTTTATTATTAAATATTTGATCATCTTTAATCACTCGCATACATCTATACCGAATATACAGAACACAACCCTCCCAAATTGCTCAGTGTTAACACAGGATTCTTGGAAACAGACAAAACACAAATACGGTTATTCTTTTTCTTCTTACAGAAGTTTCAGCAAGTGGAGACATGGAGTCAAATACCTGTCAGCAAAGCATACATTTCTTTCAGAGATGGATAATCAAAAGTAATAGGGATGTGCAATGTATCTACAGATTATTGATCTGACTCCAGGAAGTATCATAGTTTTGATTTAAACACTGCCCTTTTCTTAGAGGTACGCAGCAACTTCAAATAACCATTAGTTATTCTACTTTTTGTTGACAATAACATCATGTCTCACCTGGGAACAAGGTCAGACATGATCTTGATCCCAAGATTATGGGAACATGAAGAGATTTGTGTTGGTAAATTTTGAAAAAGCTCTTCAATGTTTAAAATAAAATAATAATAGTAATTTTAAAAAAGTACTACTTCAGTCTTATTTTTCGAATTTAACATTTTTCTGTCTGCGTGAGGTAAACACCACTGGCTTTCATGATTGTGCTGGTAACAGAGCCCATATTAATAGGGTGCAATAACATCCCAGAAATTTCACATTACAGTTCATCACCAGTGAGAGAGTTGATTCTAGGTTTTTGTCTCTGGATTCACTCTGACAACAGATTGGACTGCAGAGACCTGCGAGTCCTTCGGCTGGTCCTCCTCACCACCTCCATTACAACCGGTTTCCTCTTCCCCGTCGGGACACGGCACAGCATGTCGTCGAGGGTCTCCTGGGTCACCTGACCGGCCTGTTGGAGCCGAGTCACCACCTGCTCCGCTTTCATCTTGAATGGTCTGCCTTCACTCCTCAAAAGGAGCAAATCGACCTGAAAACCGGCCAGTAGAAAAAAATAAAATAAAATCCACTTGCCTTAGAACCTTTTTACATCTTGTCACATTACAACCTGTCATATGACAAATCTGACACCGTTTGTAATCACTTACCACTTCCTTGGAAAACTCTGGCTTTTTCACAAGAAACGACGTACTGGGCGACATAGCTGCCGACAGCACAGAAACAGCCCCTAAAACATCTCCTGACATGGTAAGTAACATAACCTATAACATAAAAAACACATATAAATATGTATACTTGACCAAAAACCACCAATAAATACGTATACAATGGAATGACAGGCTGCACACTTACATTAAAGTTTTGGCACAATTTGCTGTCAGTGCTCATAATTTGTGAATACATAGAGTGTGCCTTTTCTAGGTCATTCTGACACAAAAACAGAAGAGAATAGGGGCTATTTTTCGAACAATTAAAACGTATTTCTGCAACATCATTAAGAGAGCACAGATCCAACTCACCCGTCTGAGTGCTAATGCTACAGCAAAGCAATATGCATGGCGAGAGATGAACTGGCCTCTGGTCTGTTCTTCTTCTATTAGTGACATACTGATTTTGTAGCATTCTGCTGTGTTCTGAGCAACAAATAGCAAATAACAAAAAGACCAAACTCTAGACAGAGACAAACTTGGGATGGTAAAGTGCTAAAGCATGGTTAAAAAAAAACAAAAACACTCTTGTCTTGCAAAAGCAATAATACTCCATTAACTTTCCCACATTTTGTGATCTTAAACAGTAGCTTTCATTTATTTTAACTAAATTTAAGGTCATAGACAAACACAAAGTAAAACATTATTTCACAATTGTAGCTTATTAAATCCGTTCTTTTGCACTGCTCAACCCCATAAAATCCCAGTAAAGAGCACAAATTGTGGTGCTGATGTGAAAAAGTTTAAGGGGTGTGAATACTTTTGGTCAGTACTGTAATTTAATCATTACCAGTTTATAGCAGGTAGCAATCGCTAGTGTGAGTGTGTCTTTGTTGAATGGTACCCCTTGGCTCCTCATTGTTCTTAAGACGTCCATAGCGCCTAGAACAACAAACGCTTTTTAGAATATTACCTCCATGTAATGATACATGTAGGCTGACCTGTTCCTTACTTTCATATGAGCCTTTAACAAACAACATGTTGATGGCAATGTTAAAAGAGGTTGAATCAATGAAAAAGCCTTTCATATTCTGTCCAGAGTAGAAAGAAAAAAAACATTACTTGTACAAGTTGCTTTTATTTTATGTTGTAATTTAATATAATTATTTATCATTGTTTTGACTTGTTACCTTATCAGTTAAAGTTGCAGCAGCCATTCCCTCCATGCCAAGTTCATAGCAAAGCCTCATGAAAAGTGGGCCAAACTTGAAGTCTCCATACAAAAGGTTCCGGTTCTCCGCATGATACCTGTTCACAAATGGGATTTTTAGTTTTCTAGAAATAGTGAAGGCTTCCGTCTAACTTGCATCTGGGACAGAGTAGCACTTACCTATAGATGGCTTCTCGGACTACTAGCATATCATCTGGCGTTTGACACAGGTGGAGAAGCAACTTCAGGTCATCTCGCAGAATCAGCTCATTTCTTTGCATCTTCTCTCTGAACAGCTCAATATAATTGCCTGTGTAGGTGTGTTGACAATTTTAATTTAAGCAAATTTCACATTAAAACTGAGGCTCGGCATCAAACAGTATCTCACCATCTGATCCCGTAACAAGGTGAGCCACAGCTAGCTTTTTTTGCTGGAAATCCTGCAGTTTGATAACATCTTCTGACAACAAATGCCTCTTGGCTGAGGATAGAAATGAAAACAAGTAAAACTAAGTGTGGGGCTTTTTTTAATTGGTAGCATTTCCAGATTAAATGAAGGATGCAAAACTTGCTTGAATTTACAAGCGAAAGATCAACTGTTTTTCTATTAGTAAAATTGGCAGAAAAATCAACAACTGCTTTAAGTAATGCGGAATATTGTGTGAATTATTAGATGATATTGATCAGCAATTATTACCAAAGAAAAAGCAAACATGTTGTATAAGATGGTTATCACTCACTTTTTCAAAAATGTAAAAAAAAATCAGCTTAAATGAACAAGACAGGTTTACAGATGCTAAAAAATCCACGTGAGGTTCCTCAAGGTTCAGTGCTGGGACTCATGTTGTTTCTTCTGTATAACTGATCATACTTGAAAAGTTTATAAACTATCATTTGTAGTGCTCACAGATGTAACTGAATTATTATGCTTTCTCCACTTTTGTTATGGGGGAAGAGCTGAACAATATTAATAAGTTAACTTTAAATGTGTATTTGTGACAGAATGTTCAAAGAGCCTCCACAGAGGAGTGATGTTTGGCAACGCTATGCTGCTTAACCTAGTCAGAGGAGTACATCTATGGAACACTTTCAATAATTACATTAACGAATGTAAAAGATTTCAGTATTTTTTTCTCCAAGCATCGAGGTTTAAACGACAAAAACATTAGTCCAACTATAGGAATGTTTTAAATGTCAGGCCACTAACACATTTTACAATCACTCCATTAGCCTCAGTCAATGCAGAACCTTAAAAGCAACTCAGGCCTGTAAGACTTTTTTTGAAAGTAGGTTCATTTACTATGAATGAACATTTGCTATGCTTTTTTCATGCTCTACAATGGAGGTGCTTGTTTTTACCCTGTCCTGTAAGTTTCTACAGTCATGTGTAGCATGAAACAGGAGCGTCGCTGTCGGTTTTCCTTTTGTTTCTCTTACCTCCAATGCAGCCCTGAATCCAGCTCGGCCGTAAAACTCCACAGAACAGCCCTTTGCAGGGTTTAGAAAGTAACGACCGACAACATTTAGCAGCCAGTGTCCCCAGCAGCGCCATGACACCAGTCGACCGAACCGTAGACATCAAAACAGAAAGGGTGGGATGTGACGTCGTATTCGAGTTCCGATAAGTAAGTTTACTTACGCTCTGAAAAATTATGCATGAACTGCATAAAATTATTTAGAGATTGCATTCATCTTAAATATATTTTGAACAAGTAGTACCACAGTTGTTTGACAGTTTCTGTGTTGCAGAAAGATTTTGGTATCTTCCAACATGGCGCCACACTCTGTAATGTTAATTTATTTATTTCTCAAACTCTACCTGTAGGTGGCGCAGTGATACCATTTCTGGTCATTTCAGAAAAGTATTACAATGTGCACATAATAATAATGTAAAGAGCCATATTTTTCCTTCTTATTTAAATTGTTCAGCTCCACAAAAGCCACATAGCCATTTAAAATGATAGACTTAGATGGTTTCATTGTTTATTTTATTATTAAGCTACAGAACCACATTATTACTTACATTTTAGGGTTTTAGAAAAGAAGAAGTAAAAAAATAAAACAGCAAATGAATCAAACCTATACAAAAAGAGTATGAATACATCTCCCCCCTACATTTAAGGAAAATTTCAGAAAAATAAACATATTATATTCAAATGACTAAAGAAAAAAGAACTTGTTACTTTTTTTTATTTCTTGCACCATCAGTGTTATTCTGTTGTGGAATTTAAAAGCAACGAACAAAGAAAAACGACACATTTTTATGATCTTTATGTTTAAAAACATTGATCTATTACTTATAATTTCTAGTCAGTTTCAAGAGCTACCCTAAAATAGTAATGACATTACATACTATTGCAATTGAAAAAAAACTTCATGCCATGTATGTACATATCCTTGAGTACTTTATACCTAATGATAATGCACAATAAATTCTAATTCTTTTCATCCATGTTCAATATTTTTACTTAATACTTCTTATAGTTTATTATTATATTATAATAAGCTTATGTCTTTTATAGAAAGCAGACTTAATGATTTAAAAACTATGAAATAGGAAGGTTAACTGTAAATTTTGAGCTTTGAGATAAAATACTGGAATACAATCTGATACAAATAATCGTGTCAATCTGTAATGAAGATCTACTGATACTTCATTACAGGAGGCTGCAGGAAGCTACTCTTCCTGCCTTTTCAGGTTTGTGCCCCCACTGACCCGACAAGATTACGTAACAGAAAAGGAGCGTCCTTAAAAGGTTTCTGCTGTATTTTCCTTGTAACGGCTTGACATCATCATACATTTAAAATGACACCAAGCCTTAAAACAGGTTGCAGTCTTGTTGTTTATTAGGGCATATTTTCAGTATGTACGTCTCAAAACTAAAATGTATCGGGCTTGTTCCCTGCAGGTATGCTGAAATCAAGCTATTTGAATAATATCTTGATTTATTTAATGCTTTCTATAAGTCCTGTACAGGCAGTGAAAAGGCTTTGGTGGAATTACTATCAAATTTGCCGCCATTTTGAAAAAGCATACTGGTAAGTTTTGAAAAATGAACTCTCCACATTGGATGCTTCCACAATAAACTCCTATGATAGACAACAATACAGAGAGAAAGAACTGGGAGGTTCCCCACTGTTGCCCTAGCAACATGATCTCAGCCCATCCAGCTGAGATAGCTCAGCCAATAAGATACAGGTCCCTTGGATAATTTATGGCCTCCTGGAAGGTGTATGAGCCTCTTTCTCTCCCAATTTATCCCTCTGCATAAATATGATTCCATACTAATTGCACATCTGTACTTAGAGGCAAACAATTCAAAGGAGATGTGGATATTGTAACACCTGGGGTCTGATTTGACCAGACAAGCAGCCAGATTTAGCTGAGGGACCGCAATTTTTAGATCTTCTTTGATTTATCCTTACATGCACTTCCCTTTGGTTTTGGAAAACGCCTCGGGTGTCCCGTCATCATTAATAAACATCCCCACTGAAACGGTTTTGCAACAACCTGAAAACAGCTGGAGCTGACTATAACACTGCGCTTGAAAAAAAAAAAAAGACAAAGCCTCCAGCTGTAGAAAAACGTTATCTAGGTTTGTTGCCAGATGTTTTTGAGATTCACATTGATAATAAATGCCTGCTGGTGGATGCTTTATCTAGAGAAAGTCTGGGATGTTGTCTCATTCGTATAATTTTTTTACAATAATGGAAATAGAAAACATGTTCATATAATGTCTTTGCCAAAATAGCCAGAAGATTGTAATTTAGCTTTCTAAATTTGCTGTAATTCTTATAAAACAAAATAAATAGAATTACAGTGATTCTCATTACTATCTGCACAACTGTTATTTTTATTTTTTTTTTTCTAAATTAAAATGTATGTCAGCTTAAAGCACACAGGAGCTGTTCAATACATCTCAAATTTATTAAAGCTTTATTACTTCATTTTCTTTTGAGCTTTGGAGGGCTGGAACCTGTCTTAGCTGTCACCAGTGAAGAGGTGGGCTACAACCTTCACAGATTGCCTGTCTATCACAGGACCAGAGCAGTCATGCACGTGAAAAACAACCTGACTTTAAGGTCAAACTAAAACTGCCAATTAACCTGACATGCACACTCGCAGCTGCATGACGAAGCTAAAGTAACAAGGAAATAGTCGTGGGCTTGTCATGAGATTGTTATGGTCTGATAACCTTGACAAAAAAATGCTAGTTTCAAGATATGTAATGTAACATGTGGACTCATATTCAACAGTGGCATTTTGGACAGACAGTACACATACAGCTTTTTTTTTCTTAAAATTTAAATTAATAAATAAATGCAGGCGAAGACTTGCACACAGAGGTTTTAAATATTTATATTTTCTACAGTACAAGCAGAACTCAGAAGACACTTTTAGCTCATCTGTCAGGAGTAGTTAGCTCAGGAAATTTAGAAGGAAATGGACATTTTGTCCTTTTTACCAGATATAAAATAAAACTTTATCTCCTGATGTTAACTATAAAATATTTCAATATTAGAAATGTTAATATATAGTTAGAGTTATCTGTTCAAATCTGTATCCTAATTACTTCCCATTCTTTTCAGAAAAATTAATAAGCTCATATCCCTGCAGTTTTTCTCAAATCAATTCCAATTTCTTTTTTTTTTCTTTCTCATTTGTCTTCTGTCTGTCTGTACTTTATTGTATATCTTAGGCACAGAGCCCTCTACACTTACTGCCACCATTGGTTAAAAGAAAAACAAAGCAAAAAAAAAACTATATATGTATAAAAAAGCTTACAAAAAATATATATGTTATTGTAATACCATAATGATACACTGAAAATTTTAGAAAAATCAAACTTTAAGAGAACATTTAGGGAAAAAAAAAAAACTAATTTTAAGTTGCTTTCAGTTAAATCACCAGTCACACAATAATTTGGACTCCAAATAATCTGTATGTAAAAGATGACCAAAAGAATGTTCAAAATTATATTTCTTTTATACTGACCTGATTAATGTTTGATAAAATAATCCATTGTTAAAATCTTTTTGTGTGGTATGAGAATGACGTGACACAAAGTGACACTTGTCTTAGCTTAGGCCACTACGGCTGGACGATAACGACTATAATCATCTTTATTCTGACCAGGAATGAAGTTCACTTAATGATAACATTACACTAACTGTATCCTGTAAAAGTAGTAATACCAATGCCAAAGAGTTCAAAGTATGACCCATTCCACCAGTAAAACAATACCTGTGACTCTGGTTCATGCTACATCTCACAGTGGGAGCATAGATCCATCTCTGTAAGACTGTTTGGCCTTCATAACTCAATTTATCAGGAATACTGGAAGAAAAACTTTCCCCCGGGTCTACAGTGTCATGTACAGTCAGTCATCTTTGGCCTCAAGTCATTAACCTGTCAAGTCTTCGGTTCTCTGACATTATACTATTACCAGCCATATAACTTAATTCAAATAGAATAGGAGGGAATGCTCTGTAGATCAGATTTTAATCACACAGCTGCTATAAATACAGACAAATAGGAGACAGATTGATAAGGCAGACTGGCACGAACACATTAGAATGCATGGAACTGGGGATTACCTCGGAATTTCATGTCAGATGAAAATTGCTTTAGTCAGTCCAATGTCTCGCAATATTCTTGAACAAGCATTCAGACATTTTCAGTTTTTCCATGACACCTATACTCTGTTTTTGTCCCCATCAGCTGGCCAAGACGCTCTCAGAAATGTAAGATGAATAATAAGTAGTACTGAACATATAAAGTTTCTTCTTTTTTTTTTGGCTCAGAAAATATATTTTCCTGAAATTGAAAAGCTGAAATCCGGTGCCAATCAGTGCGAATTAACGTCAGCTGGTCAATTGATTATGTAAAAAGTTGTGACATTACCAAGGCATGTTGAGTTAAACCTAAAAGCTTCTGAAAGATCTTTGTAGCCATTTTGTTGTAAAACTTTCAAATGGTACTGGTTGCATTTCTAAACTTGAGACACATTCCCAAAGACGAAAGAACACCATTTTAACATAAACCAGCCAAAGTCAGGATGGCATTGTACATTTACTCGTTTTCTCCACTTTCTTTGTATTATTTGTTAAGAAAAATTGACTTTAAACACTGAGAAAAAACTCAAGAAGACAAATCTTTATTTTTTCACAACAGATTTTATTGTGGCTGTCCTTTAATTTGTGGTTACTCTTACATAAGATTTGCCATAACAGGTACTGTAGAGGACAGATAGCACACAAACATCTGAAAGCACTAAGGAAACTAATTTCTATAGGTTACATATGAGTCTGGGGAAAGGGCAGAAGAGATGCCAGAATCACAAGACAAACATATCACACAGCTGCAGACAAACGATTTTAAACTTCTTCCGAGAGAAAGAGATGGTGGGAGAAAAGGCAGATAGAGAGTCAGAGAGAGAGAGAAATAGAGGAAGTGTAGGGAAGGAACCAGAGAACAGAGAAGAGAAATGTCAGTTCAGTTTGACAGTACGTTCGTGGTGATGTGGTGGTTTGGAGGTTCCCCTGCGGGAAAACCAGTCTGTGGTGGTACCATGAAAAACTGACGTCATTTAAGAAATACCCAATGAGATTTCATTGGATAGCCCAAAATACCAGAGCATGTAATCAGTATGTGGTTGCTTATATGTTCTTCCATATGCTGGCCTGTCAGAGATGATTAGTGGCCAGTTTACTGTAAGTTTGATGTGAGTCATGTTTGTTCTTTAAAGTGTCTAGTGTTTGGTTTTACATACTTTTGTCAAAAAACACACAAGCCATTCACTCTCACTTCTGTGTGCTGCCTCCCTCGTGACCGAGATTCTTCAAGAAGTTGGTTTGTTGTCGTTCTCACCCATGGTTTTTTTTGGGCTGAGAATGAAAATGTATGACACATTGTGCCCTAAGTCATGTTTTCTGTTACTACGGTGCCACTGGCTTTTGTTGGAATTTGTGTGGAGTACATATGTCACTGAAAACTTGCAAAAATCACTGTTTGAGTGCTTTTTTTCCCTTTTCAAAATTAGTCTTTTGTTCTCTCATTGTAATTTCTTGTAACTCCTAAAAGCAAGTGTGAGCAAAAACCTCATTAAAAGTAAGAAAAGTTCCAGTACAGCATAACTCATGCATGCCTCCCAACCACTCTATTGGCCACAAAGCTATTTATAATTATAGTACAATTTAGAAAAACAAGACATTGTAAAGATTATGAAAATATCCTGCTTTGCCAGCTTTACAATGGGAAAAGGCTTTAGCTCACTGATTACATAAAAAAAAAAACACTTCTAAGAAATAAGATAAGGTTCCCTTTTTCTTGAATTAGCATAAAATCTGCAAGTAAAACAGATATTCCAAAATTAAAGCCGTTCTTCTACATTTCTTTTACAGACAATAAAGTCTATAAAATGATTTTGTACACACTAGAGTTTTCTGGACCCATTGAATGATGTAAAAAATTATATAATCATAAACAAAAGTTTTAATTTTATGCTATAGCTCATTGCAAAACATATTAGAGGCATAGTTAAATAAATAATACAATTCAGCTAACTTAAAATTAAAGGAAAAAAAAAATTCTATTGGTAGCAGCAGTCATTATATTAATGATCATCAATCTCAAGCATCCCAGTCTGTTATCATAATTTCTCACTCTACCTATCACCATTTAGTAATTATTGGATCTTCAGAGTTGTTCATCCAATCAGGTCTTCTACATTCACTTTGACTATCTAAGGCAGTTACAGAAAGACTTTTTCCTCCCATTTGGTGTGGGTGGAAAACACACCGAATGTGCTTTCCTCCCACACCAAATGGAGCTTGTTAGAGTTAGAGCTTGCCTAAAAGCTCTAACAGAATATTACAGAGCTTTATGATAATACAACAGAATCAATAAATATTGACCAGGAGACTCAGAGGGAAAAAAACAACAACTAAGTACCATCATTATGTGACTATATTAAAACCGGCAGGTCTGGACATTCAGGGGGTTCTGCTGGCTTATTTCGGTTTTCGTCTCTTTGCTGTTTGATCCTTTTATTAGGATCAAGCTGAAACATGAAGGCCCTAATCTTCTTCTTTTGGTAACATTAATTAATGGTCATTATAGGTTTTCATTTCATTCAGTGGTTTTGTCAGTTCAAGCTTAGTGCTACATGAGTTTGGTTTTCTTTGAAGACAACACTCCTTTCTGGTGTTTAGAACAAGGCTACAGCTCTATCTTACAAGCTGGGAAGGACTCATCTTGCATGACAACTGTGCTGCTGCTGGCCAGAACCATGATGTTCAGCTCCTGCTGCTTGTCGTGGGTCTCCTGGTACCACTCCCTCATCACATCTGTGTCATGGGTTGGAATTAGAGTAACCTTGAGGAAGCAAAGGGAAATTATTTGATGAGAGTGCATTTCTCAATCTGGTCAGTACAGTGATTGCAAGTTTAAAGGAATAGTGCATATTTCTGCCATGGGGTTGTGTGGAGTAGTTTTGAGTTGTCAGTGACTTAAATGCAATGGACAGCACATCAAACCTTAAAAGTGTTGTACTTGTTTGTTTTTATAGTGAAGTTACTCTGAGTATTATTAATCTCGAAATTTATTAGCAAGTTTGTCATGAGACGAACACAAAACAGTCTCATTGTATGATAAGCAAATTTTAAAAAATCAATATTGTGCAGGACAATGGCAAAAGCAAGGAATATAAAATCACAAATTCAATGCATGTTTTTCAGTTTCATCTAAATCATTTGCCATGATTTTATTGCTTTCTAATTTACTTAACATTCTCATACAATATTTACTGGACAATTTTTGTACTTGGAATTCATAACATTTTTGTAATGTCAGGTTTTCCACCGTTACACCACGGGTATGATTCTGATTAATCTTAATTAGTCCAAGAAAATCCTTCTTCAAAAACAAAGTTTTTTAAATCAATGATAAATTTTTTTTAATTTATTTGTACAGGTTTTAACACTGAAGATATTTACAAGCTCACTGGTTACTTAAAACTTACCTGCATGCCGTTTCCCCACTGGGTTTTTCCTTCAAGTAAAGCGTCCAGGACAGCTCTGCTGGGTTCCTGAGCTGATTGATTGTTGCCACTGACTACATAGTAAGAGGAGCGGACACGTTTAAAGAATTCAGCATCCACATTTTTGGCACTGCAGTGATTGGGAATGTAAACCAAATCCATGTACATAGGAGGGCAGTTGGACAGAGGTGGCACTTTCCCACTTCCTGTACCTGAAAAAGATTTTTTTTGGTCTTAATCAAAATCTCAATTCCATCAAATACTGTATGTACGACAACACAAGCATAAAAGACAATCCTGATTAAAAGAATACACACCTAATGCAGAGCTTTTCACACCTTTGGATGCAGACGTATTGGTTGCATTTTTGACATCTTTTCCTTCTCCAGCACCCTTCTTTGGGGAAGCAGTCTTAGAGTCCTTAACCTTTGACAGACCACTCTTCCTGGCTGGCGATGAGGACTTTTTTGATAGCTTTTTCTTTCTGGTCTTGTCTCCACCATCTGTATTTGCATTGTGAAGGTTTTCTTCAGCCTTTAGGGCTTCTGGGTCCACCATACAAACATCATGATTACCTGAAGTTGGAGCAGAGTCCCTGAGTGTCAGTGGAGGTGGATCAGCATGCCTGTAGGTCAGAGTTCTGTCACTGGGCAAAGTTTCAGAGTCATCTTCAGAGTCAATGTTTGCATCTGCTGTGATGGAAGGGCACTCTTCTGTTCCTGGAGGTACATCTGAGTCTGTCTGTGATGGGGCAGATTCACTGATGGATGTGGGTGGGGTGTCCTCACATTGCTTGGCAGACAGCTTACCTCCTGGTGGAGGGGGTCCACCGCCTGACTTGGCCAGGGGCTTTTCCTCATCCAAGGCGCTTTCTTCATTAATAAAGTATTCTAGAGGGTTTGGGTTGATGAATGACGGTGACAACTCAGTCTTGGGGTGACGGTACTCACAAGATTTCACAAGGCAAAGATCAACATCTGTCTTGGATGGAGCACAGGGGCTCTTTTTAAGGGAGTCTGGTTCCCTAGAGCCACAGGGAGAATTAAAATCGTAAGGCTCAAAGGAGAGAGGTAGTTCTGATGGTGAAGGAACTTTAGGACTTGTAGAATTCTTTTCAAGTATAGAGTCATCACATTTGAATGGATTTGTTTCTGTTTTTGGGGAAAAAGTATCTCCTTTTGAAATATTGAAAGATGTAGATGGGGAAGGGACTTTGGGAGGTGATGGTGACTTGTCAAGTTTCTGCTCTGAATCCAATTTGGCTGTGGTTTCTGAGACTGGACTGATGCTCGTATTAGCCGGGGGACCTCCTAACAATGGGGTGGGTTCATTGGAATGGGGAGACAGGGTGAGAGATGAGGCCCTTGGGGTGGATGGAGACTTATCTGTCTGCTCCACAGTAGCATGTAGGTTCTCTGTCATTTGACATGGAGTTGTAACAGAAGACTGGGATGCATCTGAAGGGGTTGCTGAAGTGGCTCGGGCTGAATCACCTCCTTCAAAAAGCAAAGGGTTTTCTGTACATTTTGGTTCTCTAGATGCCTTTACCTCTGTTACATCTGAGGGACTGTAGTCCACTTCAGTTGGACCATTTTCTGTAGCATGAGAATTGCTTCCCAGTGACTGGTGCTCTGGAGATTGCTTACTGAAATCCAGGGCTAAGGAATGATCGGGTGACTCTTGGCCAAACTCTAAAGACATAGTGGAATGCTCTGGAGATTTTGTATCCTGTGTCTGCATTTTGCTTTTAGTCTTAGGTGAGATTTCTGGGGAGATAGACATAGGCCTTGGACTGTCTTCCTTAGTTGGTGATCCCTCTGCCTCATGAAAGGTGGTTGGAGTCTGAACCACTGAGACAGACAAAGAGTCATCAACTTCTGTTGAGTGAGGTGAGCCTACCTCAGCATGCAGAGAAGGAGAACCAGTAGTCGGTTCTGGCAACGAACTAGTGGCCAGAGAAGCTGTGGATGCTGAGGCTAAGTGTGAAAATGTATCTTCTGCAACCACTTCTTCCAGGGGAGTTTCAGACTTGTCTGATGTAGTGCCCTCCGAAATAGACATTTTACTCTCTTCTTTAAAAGTTGTAAAAGTCCCGGAGTCAGATTCATGTTTGTTCAGTGGTGGTGAGGACAGCAGTGAATGGCTGATCTCTTCCTGTTTCTTAGCCTCTGCATCAATGGGTGATGACTCCTGTGGGGATTCAGGCTCAGGTATAGATGGGCTTCTTGGAGCAGAATCTGTCCTATCTCCTGGTGATGATTGTTCTACTACTGGATCAGGCTCAGGAGTAACTCTACTGTAGGAGTCTTCTTTATCACTTGTGACTTCCACAATAACTGGACCCTGTGAGCTGTCCTCTGAAAGAGGTGGTAGAGTTTCTACTTTCTCATCAACTGGTGACTGATAGTAAGGTGTGTGACCAGAGGACTGAGGCGAACTAGCTTCTTCCAAAGGTTTGTCATCAGGGCTCTTGTAGGAATCAGCTGCGGCTTGGGTGCAGCTTGCCAGGGTGGATGACAGTTCTATTGGAGCACCCATCGTTGAAGAAGAATGAATGATGTTCTTAACTTCCACTGAGGGAGAACGAACAACAGGAGATGATGTGGATACTGAACTAAGTTTGATTGAGTCATGCCTTTCATTTGACTCTTGATCAGTTGGAAATTCTTCAGCTTTTCCACCTAATGGGAGCTCTTCACAGAACTGATCCTCTTTTAGAGGTGAAGGAGGGGATACTGTTAAAGCAGAATGGTGGTAGTCTTGGCCTTCTGTGACATCACTCTGAGAAAAACCTGTACCCGGTATATCTTGAAATGGAGAGAGGTTCTTTTTCTCAAACTCTCCTGACTCTGATTTCCCAAACCTTTCAGCATCCTGTGATGGAGATCCTGTATCATCATTGGGTGTTTCATCACTCAAAATGTCCTTGGGAGTCAACATCTCATCCATGGGAGTGGGCAAACTGGAGATTTCCATAGTGGACTGCGTGTAACCTGATGTAACTGTATACTCTTCTGGTGGTTCATCTCGATTCTCTTCATCTGAAGTTGTGAAGCTCTCAAAGCCAACAGGAGGGATTTCATCATGGGTACATGAAGCAGGAGAAACTGGGGAAGACACTTTGGGTGAAGCTGATTCAAAGAGTTTTTGCTTCTCTTTTGTGTCAGGACTTAGATGCTCCTCTACTACATTTTTATTTGTGATATCATCATTGTCCTCCGCTTCATCTCTTTGTTCCAGTTTATCATGTTTGGCTTGGTGCTCATTTTGGTGGCTATTTTCATCTGATTCTGCTTCCTGTGGCTCATAAACCTCCTCTGTCTCTCCCTTCTCATCATAGTCCCCTCCCTCAGATGTCTCTTCCATTACAGTGCCCTCATCCTCAAACTTCTCACAAGCACTGCCATTGAGCTTGCCTTTCAGGACTTGCTCGTCTGGAGTCCCTCCACTGTCACCTTCTGGCTCTGTTGTTATGCCCTCATCCACAGACTCTAATCCTTCAGGTGACTCTTTGGTTTGTATAACTTGTTCATTTTTGGCCACCAAAGTCACTTTCTCCTCATCTTGCTGTGCAGTTGCATCATCCTCAACAAACTCTTCAGCTCTAAGTTCCTCAAAGTCTTTTGTGAGGTCTTCTGGGGAGGACATCAGAAATCTTTCTGCCTCTGGGTCTTCTGCAACAATGGCAGTACTTGCTGCTAGTTTGTTTTCTACCTTTGTTTCTTTTTTTATCACCTTCGACTTTCCTTTATCTTTTAACTTGGAAGGAGCTCCCAGATCTCTCTTTGAAGAGTCATCCTTTTTCAGTGGCTTTGGTTTTAAATTCTTTTCCTCACCTGCATTGGAAGTCTTTTTAACATCTTTGGAGAGTCTTTTTGCATCTTTCTTTTGTTCCTTCTTTTCTTCCTTCTTCTCCTTCATTGGAGAATCTCTTCTTGTATCCTTTTTTAAAACTTTCTTTGCCTCGTCCTTCTTTATTTTTTCTTCCTTTTTAGCTTCATCCTTCCTTGCTACTTCTTTTTTAACCTCCTTTTTCTTTTCTGCTGATGGTTTGGCCTCCTTTTTAATTTTTTCCATTTTGGACTTTGGTTCAGATTTTTTTTCGGGAGTTTCATTTTGTGCTGTTTGATCTGCATTTGGTTTTGGTTCTTTCTCCTGTGGCTTTGCCTTTTCCTTTTTCAAGGGGACCTTTTCCTTTTTATCTAACTTCAGTGTTTTCTCAGGAGTTGATTCTGTGTCTGTCTTTGCCTTCTCTGGTGTTTCCTCCTTTGAAATCTTTCGCATGGCTTTGCTTGGTGATGGCTTTGGGGTAGACTTTAGGCTCTCTTTACTGTCTGTTCTGTGTTTCATCTTTGCTTGCTTCAGCGTTGGTGTGGATGGGGTACTGGAAGGCATAGTTTTTTGAGTGACAACTGGTTGTTTCAAGAACTCTAAATGCTTTAGCTTCTCTAAGCCTTCAAATATGTGGTCCTGGATGGCATTTCCAGGAAATAGAACCCGTACAACCTTATCGGAGGGATTTGCGGGATGCCACACAATGAGTGAAGAGATTGAAGTCAAGTAGGAAAGAGGGAATTCAGACTCTTTTCCATTTGGTAGAAGAATGGAGGTAGTGTCGTTTTCACTTCCTGTCCACTGCTTCATGAAGTGCTGCATCTCCTTGCTGTTTTTTGAAGGATTGAGCACATACATTTCAAGCCTCCCAACACCCATTTTCTGAAAAAGTGTGATTGGTTCTATAGTGTTTCCTACAGGCTTTTGCAAAGGCTCGATCCTTAAATTTAGCTTGTTGAGGAACACCTGGGTGAATGCTGCCTCCTCAACATTCCTACACACTTTGTAATCAGGTTCAGGGTTTTCCAGGTTCTCGGGAAAATTCACAAAGACAATGCCAATATCTGGAGAAATCATGTTCTTCACCCAGTCACTGTTAGCTGTCGAACCCTGCGATTGCTCCTCCTCAAGCTCTGCAATTTTCCTCTGCAGCATACTGTTGATGCCTGGCAAATTGTCTTCACCAATATGAGTCAAGAGGATGGAGTCCACCCGATCTAGATGTCTCACCAGCTTCCAGAAGCACGACCTCCTGTCGGAGCCACCGTTAATGAGCATGTTGAAGCCATTTACAGCAAATAGAGCAGAGTCTCCTCGACCACCGGGGAAAATATAACAGCATGGCTTAGAAAGTTTGAGAAATCCACCTGAGGTTGGGGGCTCCAACATGTCAAAAGGAGAAGGGATCTCTACTGATTCTGATAAATACTCAGTGAACTCTGAGAGACCCTCCATTTCTGGGAGGATGAGAGCCGAGTTTAGTTTCATGTTAATGAAGTCCTGTAGGTTGTGTTTGTCCAAGTTTGAGTTTTTCCAATCTCCTTGTTCAGGGCAGGAGAGTGTAAGGTTGGCTTTGTTTACTGGGGGGATAGTGCTGAGTAATTCACCAATCTGTGCAAGGAAAAGAAATAAATGGAGTTTTATTTTTGAACAAGAAATGAATTCACATTGCATACCTCAGTAAGTCTTAAAACAAACACTACATATCTTTTTCACAACATTTGAATTTAGACTACGTCTGATCCTCCAACTATCATCTATCATTTTCTAATTATAATGCCACTGTTAGCAGAGTATGACTGTAAAGATTTTTGGTGATGTTTGGAAAGTGTAGTGATCAGTTTTACTGTCAGGCTACTGTACCTGGTTCCTGACCTACTGTCGTACAGTATGGTCTGAAATGAAAAGTACACATTTTTATCACTGTCATGGCCATTTCCACATAAATTAACTCTGTGATTGCCAGTCATGATAATTGATGATGTCCACTGTAATAATTCTTCAACATCAATAGTCTTACTCAATACATTTTTATTTTTATGAATATTGGATGCATTAGCTAAGTTCTGTTCCATTCAATGTTCAACTCTATCTTAAAAACAGTTTGATAATGGCAAAGACACTTTAATGTGTTTTTTTTTAAGATGCTGAATGCTCTTTAAGCAGTTTAATGCATGTTTTACTTTACCCTAAATAAATGTTTCAGGAATAATTTAGACCCACCTGTGTATTAGATTTTATGTAGCATGTCACTGCTGCCCATTTGAAACACATTGAGGCATGTAGACTTTAATATCTCAATAAATAATATTTAAATCAAGCAGAAAGATAAAACATTTTCATAATACATTTCCAAGATGTCTTCTTTCATTTATTTCCAGTTGAGTCACATCATATTTAATATAGACAATGAACACAATGAGTTATGCATGTATATTTATAGATGAATACCCAATAGTGTCTGAAATGTAATGATTTTCGTCTTGTTTCGGGTCACCTTAGCTGTGCAAGACATAAGTCATATTGATATGTTTTTGCACTAGCCTCACCTCTTGATCAGTGAATATGTCTATGAAATTGCAGAAAGAGAAAGATCCAGACTGAAGAATCAGTTCTCCTGTTTTTTCTGAGCACTGCCCTGAGAGGACCAGTAGCTTGTGTCTGGCTGTGTCAGAGATCATTAAGCGAGCCTGCAAATTGAGAGAGAGAAAGAAAGCAAAAATAACAGCTGTAGTGATAGGAATGTACTTGGGGGAGAAAAAGAAGATAAATTACAACATCTTGAACTGCCTAAGTAACAATGAATTTCCACTTACTTTTTTTAGAAAGACAAGTGGTGACACATGCGAGCATAACGTACATTAATGCAAAGCCTTATTGTTGCAGCAATCAGCTTAGCAGTGAGGTTTATCTTAGACACCACCAGTTCAGTCCAGGTCCATTAGCTAATTAGCTGACACTCTCTCACTGTCCACTCATCCTTCTACTGTATCTGCTTTTCCCTCCCTCCTTGTATTTTGCTCCACCTCAGCAGCTTTAGCCACTCTGGCGACAAGCCTAGTCATTCTTGCAGTGCTGTGTGGCATATTATTAATGCACATTAGACTATAGACATAGATGAGGGCCTGGAGGCGCCAGTTAGAGCAATGACACAAAACAAACTCATGTTTGACCTCTGCTCCTGATTGAACTGCTAGGAACCAAATAAGCTGCATAATGAAGCATTAATCCGCCCTGTAGATTTAAATCCTCCCGTCTTTTTCATACCAGCCACCAGCATTAACTACTAGAGCAATCATTCTTGTCACGCTGTAAATCGTCTGTGAACATCTTAATGGACAAAACAATAGGAAGTCAAGCTAATTATGTGATCCTTTTTAAAGAAAAAAAGACAACAGAGGAAGATATAAGAAAATGAGACAATGCCAGCAGCGGATTTGGCTCATTTTACCTCAGTGCTGACGGCTTCATCTGAAGGGTTAATGAGCACAACCGTCTCGAGGATGTTACTTTTATGGTGAAGAATTCGCTGCCCTGAAAAGAACCAAATGACAAAATATAATCAGTGAAGATTTGGGCTATATGTATTTGCTTCCTAAGAGATTAATTCTCTGCGTTTTTATTGATGTTTCATATAATCTGTCAAAGGTTAACAAGAGCAAAAGATACATTATATGAAGTGAAAAAAATATTCTCCTTGGTTTCCCAAGCATCATCTACAAGGCATTTGTTTTATTTCTGAACTGTAGAGGTTGTTGCTATGGCTGTTTTGGTCCAGTTCTCTTTCTATTTCATGAACCCTTGCCTTAACTGCAGCAAGTGAGGCCTGTAGTCCTTTGTTCTGGTTTCTTTTTTGACCTCCTGTATGAGTCATTGGTTTTGGAGTAATTTTTGTAGGCCTGCCACATTTTTAGAACGATGCTCTACTTTCCCGCATTTTCTGTAAACCAGAATAATGGTTCACTTTGGTTTTCTGGAGTCCTTAAGAATGGTTTGCAAAGTTTTCCAGGCTGATAGATGTCAATGACTATATTTGTCATCTATTCTTTTGTTATGATTTTTGTGCCTGCTTTATGTTGTCAGGCTCGTGCTACTTTAGTGATTTCTAGATCACAAAAATAGTTGTTTGTTCACGTAAGTTATCGTTGCCTGATTATATTATTTGTTTGATGCTACCTATCATGGGAGATGCACTTTAACCTTTAAGTCATCATGTAAACAAGAAAAGAATCATGATTCTGTTTGTTTCAGAATCACGATGAGCAAACAAAAAGCCTTTCAAAGTCACACTGAGCTCTGTTATTGTTAGGAGGAGCTGTGCCCAAATGAGTTTATAATCTAATTTATCAACCATGGATGTCCTGACAGCAACAATGTGACTGTGTAAATGTTAACGGCCTCTGCAGCGTGAAGCTCTTCATCAGCAAGATGGATGAGATCTCTGAAGGGGGAAGGACAACACATTCCTTAATATGAGTTCTTGACATTAAAAACTGTCTCAAGATTAGATTTCTCTTTGTTGGAAATAGGTGTCCGTGCTGCTGAATGATAAAATTTCTCTTAAAACAAAAGAAAGATTAATTATTATAATGGTTTAAAAATCTGCTAGTATCAAACATTGAATATTTCAAAGAGTATTAAATGTAAATGTAAATTTAAAAAAGGGGACAGCCACACAATGATGCTAAGATATGTTACAATGAAATTGTAAAAAAATTAATATTTTTAAACAAGTTCGAATACAATAAGTTTTATTTTGGGAGTTTTTTATCCAATATTTAGCTCACAGAAACTCCTCTAGTATGTTCACAATGTACTTATTTGAAAAAAAAAATGTGAAGAAATGGCTCCCATATTAAAACAGTAAATAAAATCCTATTACTATATTTATAGTGTAATATAAACAGCATAAAATACCTTTTACTCATTGCAATCTTAAAATTACATAAACACTGGAAAATCATGCTTTAACTTGTAGTAGTTAAATTTTTGGACCAAGACATTTTAGATTAAACTAATACAGAGAAAATAAAATACCAGAATGAGAACAAATATCAGAAACAAACATCTAAGGAATTAAGCAAATATTGTTGATGAGAAAATATGTAGGAAATGCAAAGATCTGTGTTTCAGCCTTTGAGAGTATCATGGCAAAAAAAAAAAAAAGACAATTTCAACAGTTTGCCTCATTTTAATGATTTAATTTTAAACATCAATATAGTTTCTCCTTTAGGGATTATCTAACATTTCTTTTCACATAGCAAATCTGTCAATCTGGACAACTATGGGACTATAAGTGAATTGCTCTCAATCATCTCTGGTTCTTGGTGATTGATTTTGATAATGAATGTGTTGATTAGGGGTTAGTGGGGGTGGGTGGAAACAGTTGAACCTTTACTGAATCAATCCCACAGTCCCTCTTTGTATGTTTGAACTCACAGATCAAGCATACACAGTAAAAACAATGGTTTTTACTAACAAATTATGATGAAATGTATGTAAGTGATTGTAATACTTTTACTCTTTATTTTGGCCATTATAACTGATGCAAAACAGGGAATATTTAGTTTAATATCAGATTATAAGAATTACAAAAATAACTTTATATTCAATGTATGTAAAGATCTGTTTTCAACTGTATATATTTTTTTGCTTTCAAAGTCTACACCAAAAGATATAGCTGGACTAGAATAGGTTGGCAAGCTGTGTGACCACAATCAGTGTTTGGAAAATTAATAGTAGTGTTTTTGGGTGTGGTTGGTGCTCAGCAAGATCACATTTGCGTCAGTATGATGAAAGCTTGATCTCAACTGGAGTAAAGTGTCGGGTCGGCCGCTGTGACTTGTTCTGAGAAAGTAGCAGTCCAAACTGATGATCTGAGCTCTTCTGAGAACAAACGAGAAAACTCTCATGACCGTGTCAGTGAAATAGGAGAATAAGCAATCTCCCTGGTCTAATTTTCATCCCACTCATGCTTCTATACCCAAGCAATATATGAATCTGGATCAATAATTTATTTATGAGGAGCATCTCATTTCCCAATGCCTCTCTCGCTGTTAGTTCCACACCAGCTACTGGTATGAAACATAAAACACAGAAGCCCTTAAATAACATAGAACGTCACAAGGCAGCCACCATCACTGTTAGTCTGAGCCACTTCATCAGAAATGACAGATTCTGCCGTGAAGCTCGTTTGACTGTACCATTACTTTGATTAAAATAAAAACAACCAGAGAGACTCTATCTCAGCAGGAGTTAAGGTAATGCGACGTGTATCGCCAAGCATTCTCCTTCCGGCTGAATAGAAAATGCGAGGCTGTCACAGCAATCCCGCTCCGGACTGAACCGGATGGGAACATTGATCAGGATGGCACCACAACAAAAAATAAAACCAATTCTTACAACAGCTTAATGTCTACTGCTTCTATTTGACTTTCTTATATGTTTCAGGATGGTAAAGAAAATTCATCATAACATCCACTCAGATTCATCCTCTTTTTCTTTGGCTTTATCCCAACGGACTTTCAGTATCACTTGTTCCTGTGTCCCCAAACAACCGGGTTAAAAAGAGAACCAGCACATCTAACTCGGCCAGTTCATGCAGATAATGGCACCGCCGCTACTTTTGAGTGGCCCGACTTACTGATCAATCAATCCACTGCACCATGTTATTGAAGCCTATCAAGAGCATCTAGAGCAGTCATTGTCGTTTGGTGTTAACTCATTATATCCTATCAAAACCTTTTAGAAAAAGAAAAAAAAATATATCTAATTTTTGTTTTCCATCATCTGGTCACAGTTCCACAGGCAATTTTCATATCCTTTTATGACCTATTTTCAAGCTAACTAATTATAACCAAAAACGCCTTACTCTAAAATCCCAGAGGCAAGCAAGCATCCTTAATGGAGTTGAGGTATAGAGACGACGCTGAGGTTTCATTATTTTCTCCACCTAAAGCACAGGGCTGGGAAATCTATAGCTGAAGCATCTAATATCCAGCAGGAGGAGACTGAAGGGCTCCTGGTAAGGGTCAAGGCTTCCTGCACACACCATAATGGATGCTCTGTCCTCCGTCAGGCTGATGGATGGTTGCAGCTGAGCCCAGGGTTCTTTTAAATACTATTCCTGTATTAGTGAAGGTGCTTAAAGCTATATGACTGCTGAAAAATAGGAAGATATTAAATAAAATGTAGTTTTTTTTCTTTATTGGAGTTAATTGCTTTTCTTCAGATGACTATGAGTGAGGGATGCAGTGGTTGCTTGGAGACTATTTGGTTGACATTTTGGGATAAGCACATTTACACTTTGGCTTTTAGATTGATGAGAAGCTGCTTCCGTAAAAGGTTATTATGGATTATGCTAATTTATTTAAAAACCATTGTGATTAATGTTTTTGTTTTGTCCAACAACCTTTTGAAATACACAGCACCCTCCAAACCTATCGGCAGCCAAAAATCATAAAATAAAACATCTCACACTGATTACAGCAAAGAATTGCATCTTGCTGGGGGGTCACTAAGTCGCCATGACAACAATAAGATACAAGCTAAATGTATCTTAGCTTGTAAGACACAAGCTAAGATACATTCTCATACAATGAAAATGTAGGCTCTCATTCTTTACAGTAAAGAGTGAGAGCCTACATATTTCTAAGTTCTCATAGCCATGAAGTATAACAGAGAATATTTTTGCACCATTTTTTGCTGTAAAAAAAAACATAACCTTGTTGTGATCCTTTAAGCTATATTATTATTGCATGAGAACACAACTGACTCAAGTGGCAAACATCTTCTGTAATTCTCAGAGCAAAGCTAATTTTAAACAAAAGGTTTTTGATTATTTGCACAAAGTTCCTGTTGAGGTCGAATTAAGAACATGATTTAATCATTTTAGAGTTGAGTTCAAATTCAATTTGAGAAAAGATTTGAATTTCCACAGTAAACAGTACAAGAAAATACATTAATCTGGCTTTTAATCTTAGACAGCTATGGGTGAAAAAGCCATGGCTTCTTCATCAGATTTTAATCTGCCATTTTGTCTTCATCTTTCCCCCTAATCTTTTGCATTTTATCCCCCTTGCAGTCACCTCCCCCTGGTCCCCTGCTCGCCTCTTCTCTCGCTTTTACAACCTCCCCCTCCCTTCTTTATGTTCACCGACAGACCCTCGCCACTGGGGATCCAGCGCTGCTAATTACTCCCAAATCAACTGTGCATCCAGGCAACAGCACATCGGGAGAAAAATGGAGAGCAAGGAATGGAGGATGGGATGGGGAAAACTGGAGCGCCACTAAACTTTATTTTATATTGATTTCTGCATTTCGTGTAGTCTAGTTCTCTAGGAATAATTTCAGGACTAAATCGAACTTGTCCTTTCATCTGCTGTGTTTGTTGGCTGGATGAGTGTAGTTCGCGTCCAAGGAAGTGTTAAATCCTGCTGGTCATTTCCAGCGTGAAGCAGAGCCAGACAGAGGCTTTCATTGCCGCCGAGGGTCAAGGCCATGTTACACACTGACAGACCACATGTCTGGGTTGGTTTAATGGAGCTGCTCTGTCTTTGTTGTGGCTATTTCATTTTTATTTTGCAAAGGGTAGAGACGTTAAAGCACTACATCACAAAAAGTTGAGAAGGCAAATCGGGGTGACGGTTGGTTCTGTTTCCAGCTGAAACAAAAGCATGAAAGGATGAGAAATGAGCTGTTTTCAATACTTTCATGGCATGGGGGTTCTCAACCTAGTATCACTGAACTTTAGTTAATAACACAACTACAATCAGCTGATAATGTGCCTTTTTTGTGCTGAAAGCTCTGTGTTCTGACAGTGTGTTCCTCGACCACGCCCGTTTTCAGACAGACCTCACTTACATAGAAAAGACAAGCCACCAACATCGATCAGTTGTTTTTTTCTTGCTTTTCTGTCTAAGCCACTTAAGATGAAAAAAAAACCTAAATCCACATAACAGGGTTGCCAAGATGTCTTTGCAGTCGTTTTATTAAGACGCCGAAGATTTTATCACCGCCTGGAAAAATATGTTCCCATAAGTTATTGTGTTACTGTGCCAAGATTGTACCAAGAAATACATAAACAGACAGAAAGGTAACGACTTGGTGGGTTTCACTAAAGGAGGCGCTTCAGACTGAACAGAGGAAACACAGCTGCACTTTTCTTTGTACTTATCTGAACATCTACCCTTGCAGCATTCAGCAGCAACGGGCGTGGCTGATCAGCCTCTCAGATTCACCTTGCAGAAAAAAGACAAAAATCCTAGATATGCAAAATTTTTCCCCATCCATCTCATGACCACTGTAAACTACAAAACAGGTTTTATTGCAAAATTGAAGGTTCAAACAGTTCAGTGAATATTGTTGTTTTTGTAACCTGGATTTACCATTTTTAATGTGTAGCAATTGAGAGGTTTTTATTTCCAGTCAAACAAACTTGCTGTCCAAAACGAAAGAGAAAAATATTGACGTATATAATGTTCAAATTATGCATCCCCCTGGCAGACTAAGATGGTTTTTATTCAACCTAAAACAAAACAAAACAAAAATCTGTTTTCTAGTTACATTTTATTATAAATAAATAAAATGAAAATTGTTTATAATTCATTTAATTCCCTTCTCAATAATCAACAGGCTTCCTCCAAAGATTCTCTTTCAGGTTCATTTTTAGACCCTGCCTAAATCATCCCAAAAAGTTCACATTATTTACAATCTAAAAGAAAATGTAGGTCAAATTAAAAGACTATATCAAACTTAAATCAGCATGGGATGTGAATGATTTTCAAGTTATCTATAAATTAGAAAAGCTACAAAGACTGCATCTTAATCACCATTTTTAATTAAGTAAGATTTCAGGTCCGAGATCTTTTCAAAGACATGTTATTTTGGACTCATTCATTAAGTTCTTAGATTAAGATTTTTTTTTTCTTGGCAACAGCTTTTGGGAAGAGAGACTGACCTTACAGAAACCCCACCTTCCTTGATAAAAATCAAAATCTACAGCGATCGATCCCTCTAAGAGGACAAATGGACACAAACCCTGCCAGTAAAATGCCGCCCACA
This sequence comes from Brachyrhaphis roseni, assembly GCA_903066815.1. Taxonomy (NCBI): domain Eukaryota; kingdom Metazoa; phylum Chordata; class Actinopteri; order Cyprinodontiformes; family Poeciliidae; genus Brachyrhaphis; species Brachyrhaphis roseni. The sequence goes on from CAEFZY010067987.1 coordinate 61,943, forward strand.
GAGCCAGCAGCTCCCCACACAGTAGGGAAAGATTGGGATTCCCATCTTTTCCCTTTAATCTGCCTCCCATCTGTGCAGGAAACTAAGCAGCGTGTGTGAAATTATACCAGCACACACTCAATTTTAGTTCCAGTTTACCTTTGACGTCTGCGGAGAATCGAGCCGAGTGTCTGGAGACAAAGAGCTTGAGCTCCTGGTCCAGGTTGCAGTCGATGAGGTTGGTGTCCCATGAACGGATCCCTGGAACACACATACAGAAATTGATCTTCTGCGTAGGAATCATTCAGATCACACAGCATGAATAACACTTAGAAACCTCTCCACCCACACGTCTATGCTGTTGATCCTCTGCTTCCGGTTCATTGGAAAATCTTGGAGCAATAGTGTCTAGACTTGCTACAGATTTGGCACGAGCAAAGGGATCCATAGTAGGAAATATCTATAATGCTTTTTGTGCTTCACCCCAAGGCCAAAGGCGATGATGGCCTCAGTTGTGATGAATCATAGTATCATCCGATCTACACTACTGTATATATACAGTATATATATATGTACATATATATGTACAATATATATATATTTTTTACCAATATATATATTGGTAAAAAACAGATTTCAAAAGCTTCAGAGACATTTTCTGTCTTCATTGCAAATTAATTCTTAATATCCAGTTTTATTGATAAAATTTTAATCATTTGGGTTTTTAGTGAATAGGTTATGCCTTGCAATGACCTCATGATTAAAAAAAAAATAATTTAAAAAAATATGTTTTTGGAACTCAAATGGCAAATTTATTTGAGGAATGAGGCTCTGTTTCAACGATAGTTTGTTGGAACACAATGATAACATTATTAAATGTGAAAAATAACATAAGTTTAACATAGGAGTAATTACACTGATGAAACACATGGTAAGAATTTAACCAGTTAAATTGATGTAACAATTTAAATACATTATATTTCTTTATTAATCAATATGGATGACCTTTAACATATAAAAGAAATGTTAAATACACATAAGCCTCTTTCTTAACATCACATAACTGGGCAGTAGAATAGCAACAATTGCTTAATTAAGACTTAAAAACCCAGCTTCCTAGCAAATTTTATTCTAGCATTAGCATTGTCGCTAAGCTAGCTAAAGCTGAAGAATCAACTCAAATTCTTTTTGCAGCACAGAAACCCTCACAGAAAGTTGTTAACTTAGTTGTTAATTATTATATAATATATTCCATGTTAATACAACCCATACAGACTAAACCATTTAATATAAATTCTAATCACAATGTTTATAAAGGCTTTGTTTTAAAAATGAAGTAGCTAAAGAATAAAAAAATAAATAAAAATAAAATTCACAAACTGGAATGCATTATTAAAAGTTCAATAATTTTAATATTCAATATTAAATACAGTCCAAAAATCATTTTTATAGTGCACACAATTTTTTTTCACTCTTATTTACCAAGGCCAAGAATAAGCTTTCAGTGTCAATGTTTACAATCAACGTTTCCAAAACACAGAAATTTAGGGTGGCACTACCACAGGTTATACAAAACAAACAAACAAACAAATAAAACCTTCCTTATGAAGAAGCATAATCAGCATTTTAAGATAACAAGAAAGTCAGGATTTTCTTTATAGAAAGCTCTGTTATGGTGTTTGTGTATAAGAAGAACTTGATCTTCCTTAAATGCACTCTGGTACCAAAAAACACACACACCCCCACACCCACCAGCCCCACTCAGCCCAAAGATGGGTCCTCATGGCTTTCCGTAGGGACCGCAGTGCGGACTGAGCCACGCCCACAAGCCGGTGTGGGGATGAGAGAGCTGGATGCGGGATAAGGATAATGATGATGATGACGATGATGATGGAAACATGCTCCCGTATGATGCACGAGGGAACTGATTGATTTACAGGGAAATCAGATCAGTCTCAGGACACAAAGCGTAACGCAAACTCCGAGCACAAAATGAGCGGCCATAACCCCCCCCCCCACCCCTCACCACCACCACCTCCACCCTGCTGTCTGCTCTAACTGTGGAGTGAGGAACAAAAGCCTACGCATCTGCAAAGAGCCCGAATAAGGGGACAAAATCGCAAATGCACTGGACTTGTAGCGTGTGATGCGCTGCTTTCTGACGCAATGTCCAGACATGGTGCTGAATCATTACCATCAGCTGTCTCCCATGTGTGGATGACAACAACCAGGCCGAGAGGGTTACAAAGGTAGCTACTGATGCAAGCTACTCAGATCCTATAAGGTGGTGCGCTGATATATTGAGTAATATCATCTTAAAATTAAGCCCTAAGAGAATTGGATGAGGGTCTTTACATCTGAGTAATTTGCGCCGTGCGTAAAGTCCTGCAAAGCAAACAGATGGGGGAAAAAAATGTAAAGTCATGAGCTCCACCTCACCTTTCTCTATGTCCGCAATGGCACACTTGAGGTGATCCTCTGATATGATCTCCCCGATGACCACCAGCAGGTAAAATTTGCTGTCGTTGAAGTGCTGTGAGGGGCTGGAGGACGTCGGAGAAGCCCCGGCGGTGTTGCTCTGGGCGCCCAAGGTCTCCATTTCTGCAGATTCTACTAGCGTGGCCATCCTCTCCTTTCTGTTTTCTATACGTGTCTGCGCTTATCCTATGGATCTCACCAGCAGCCTGCCCCCTCCCCTCTTCTTCTTCTCTCTCTCTTTTTTTTTTTTTAACTTAGCCTATTCCTCACAAAAGAGCCAGACATGCGAGTGGAGCGCTGATAGGAGTGGCTCTAGCTTTTTATACCGGCAGATATTGTGTCATGCTCAGTAACCGGGGAGAGAAGAGGGCGCCGGGGCTTTTCTTTTTTTCTGCACACTCACTCCACAGCTGATGTCATACGCGACGAATCAAATGCCGCCGGAAGTCAGCGAGATGATGGTTTTCGCATATTCACCGTGGATCTGGAGTTATCATTTGTCCCTCACATACTAACATTCCACTGGCAGAAGACAAAAAAATAATAATAATACAAAAATCCCAACAAAAAGCGCCATCAAAGAAACAAAGAAAGCAAAGTTAAGACCTGAAAGTCTTCTGTTCAACAGTTTAAACAGCAGCTACACTTTGACATTTGTATAATTTTATTACTTTTTTAATCATAACAGACAAGAACAATATGTGTATGAAAAAAATCTCCAAGTTAAATCAAGACACTTTTATAAGCATGGCATAGTTTGAAAAAGTTAATATAAATCGGATCACTGACTGGAAAATTAACTTAGTTGGGTTACTGATCTGGAAAGTAACTAAGTTACCTTAAAAGTAAGTTTTTAGTTACTTTCAGCAGCTGCGGCTCCACAACTCAGATGGCTGCACAGATTTGTGACACTTATCTTAATATTATTATAATGGCATTTAGTTGCACAACTTTACCGACTAATTCATTCGTGGCTGTTTTCACGTTTATTGCGCTGCTCATATTAGTCTCGATGTTTGCAGTTTTCTGGAGCGCAAAGCGAAGCTCAACGTCACTCACAGGTGATATATTAACTTGACATTAACAAAGACACAGCGGGACGGATCATCCGGGAAATGATTGACAGGGAGAGTCTGACGTAAACGACCTGGATGACAGACAAATTCTGGGATTTATTATGAGTCTCTGCTTATTTCCAAGCCCAAATGAATAACTTCACGTTCAAAAACGAGCCCCAAAAAGCGCAACCCGCGACTCATTCAATTTGTTCGCGACTTTAGAAAAAAAAAGAAAGAAAAAAACAAGCCCTAAGCTGCTTATAATAATCGGATTTGGCGACAAAAACTCAAAATAGTTGCTTTTTTCCGGCAACGAAATGCGCATCTCTCTCCATTGTTTACATTTCTGTCGCTGCTGATACTGTCGCATAGAAACCACAATCACTCTCCAAGACGCGTAGAGTAAATAAAATTAAATTATAAACAAAAACGCAAAGTGATTTCGTTAAGTAACTGTAGTTTGACTACTGGATTTGAAATAGCAATGCCTTAGATTAATCGTTACTGAAAAAACTGTCACGATGTCAGTAACATCATTGTTTATAAGTCTGAAAGAAAAAAAAAATAATAAGTAAATGGCACGAAGAAACCCCGGAACTGAGGCCCCCCACTCCTAAACTGCGTTGTGGGAATTGTAGTTTTCAGTTTATTGCTTGAAAAATCAGTGATTTTATGAAGTCAACAAAAAAATGTGTTGAAATTCTTTATATTTTATGCTGTGAGTTTCTCAAAAGTGTTTTCACACCTCTCTAATCCCTTTTATGTATTTTAGACTACAAACTTCAAACTATTTCTTTTAATCAACTCTGACCAGCTTCCCCAACCCTGTTGAAGAACATCATCACCACAGCATGATGCTGCCACCACAATTTGCAGTGCGTCATGCTTAGGCAATGGCGTTACTTTTCTAAGCATATATACAAAAAACTTAAATTTTGGTAAATTTTGAGCACTTCATAAATGCCAGATTTGCAAAGTGTGCAACTAACAGTTATACCTTCAACAGATTTTCCCACCGGAGGTGTAGAAGAAGTGATCTCTGGTATCCATGATGCTGAATGGAAAAGCTCACCATAAAGATTCTGTTGACCAAAAGACTTAACTAGGCATTACATTGTGTTGCTTTTTCTTAAAAAATGAAATACGAAATTGCGAAAATGTTCAAGGAGCATGATGACTTTTCCACAGTTACTTAAAAACATTCAGTTCAATTAGATGTCCTGAATGATATTTCCTTTTGTTATATGCTGTAATGCAGAAAGACACGCAGCATTGTGCTTCAATCCCCCAGACTAACAGGGAGCTTCGAGAGATTCTCTTTGATTGTGGAAAGCTTCCTCCCAGCACACAACAAGTGATTATATGAAAGAAACATCTGATCAGAGAGAAGGTTAAAGATGGGCAACTACAATGAATTGCAAATGAAAAGCACTGAGATCACAGGCTTCTCCTCTGTCATGTTTCATTAGACAGGGAGTGTGTGTGTGTGTGTGTGTGTTTCTCTGTCTGTAGATGTTAAAATCAGTGAAATCATAGCCTTTGATAAGAGCATTAAAAGTTTCTCAGTTTTCCCCTGAGGAGAACGGAAGAACACTGAAAAAAAAGAAAAAACATTCCTCGCAGTGTAATAACCACAACTGTCATTGTATTTTCTTGAAAAAAACCCAACTAATAATAATAATCACAGTATGGGATAAATTTGAAGTGAAATGAAAATTTTGTTTTCTACACTTTTAAGAAATAAAAACTATAATAAATAAATATAAAAATAAAATAATATAGTATTTAAACTGTGGCAAGCACTTATATTCAGTCTCCTTTACTCTATCTTGCATTTCAGTGCAACCAATTATCCCATAGATAGTAAATCTCAGTATAAATCCAGCGGTTTTGTGAAGGCCATAGAGGTTTATGGTAAAGCAATAGAAGACAAGCAGCATCATAAAGACAAATACAGACTTCCTTTACAGCAGGGTAAGGCAGTATAACAATATCCTAATGTTTGAACTCTGAAGAAAAGGCATTTTAAAGTGTACACAACCTATATTGGAGACGTAGTGGAAAAAGGAGTTCCAGTCAGATGAAACAGTCATCTTGAGCACATCATCCACCATCCACACTGGTGGCAGACTCATGCTCAGAGCATCCTCATAGAGGGAAAACGGTCTGAGTTGATGGGAAGATGGGCGGAGTTTAATTGTCTGATGAAAAGCTGCCAGAGGCTGCAAATACGTTAGAGTAGGGTAGAGGGGTCTACCCTTCAGCAGCACTGCCCAGGTCGGTGTTGTTAGTGAGAATTAATTCTCAAAATGTCACTAAATGTCAAACTTAACATACAGTCAGAGCTACTGCTAAAGGTTTCAGTCAAATCACTTTCATGTGTTACAGTGCCCTAGTCAAAGTCTTGAACAAAATTTTTAAGAATCTGTGATCAGACTTGAAAACTTAAAGGCAACTCTGGTGTGGAGACTTATTTGTGGAAAAAAGTATGCATGTATCCCTTTCTTTCTACTTTCCCAGTCATAAGTTTGTGTTGGTCTATCACATAAAATCCAGCTAAAATACAATAAAGTTTTCTGGAACGTGACATGTGGTTTATTAGTCATCTCGTTGTTACACAGACAACTGTCTCTTCTCCATCAACCTTAGAGATGGGAATGGTTCATGGGGAGTTTGTCTGAAAAATCAGCAGCCGATCTTTTGAGTCTTCCTGCAGAGCATACCAGGGATGCTCGACAGGACTGGGAATTATCAGGAGGAATCACCGCCTTAGGCATCTTGAGATGTGCACAGGTTTTGCACAAAGAAGGGTTACATAATCCTGCTGGGAGGAGTCTTGCAGTGTTTGGTCTCGGTAATATTGATGTTGGTGTTAAAGTAACAAGATCAATGTAAATGCAGAAAATCATAACCGATGAGTAGGCATAATCATACATGCAAAGATGTGCACACAAATCTTGACTTTTTCTTAGGTTATCTTTGGTCCTTTGTGTTGCGACAGAATACAGGTGGGGGGTTCACTGCTGGTGCGTTATTGACTTTGCAGTGCAGGCTGCTGAATGTGAATATTTCACAGCCTGTGTGGCCTGATGGGCTGGGGTTGCTCTCAGTCTCCCAAGGCCATGTGGGGGTTGTATAAAACATTTATTACACACCTCTGGAAAATGAGGAGACATTAAAAATACAACAAGGTGCCACCGGTAGTCTCTACTGGTGGATGTGTGAGGATGGGGGCTGAGGCATGTTGTTGATTTTGGGTCAATGGTTGATAGACTGAACAGTGAGGGTTTTGCTTACACATGTGCGTTTGCTCAGAGACACAATGTCTTAAAACTGAGATGGATGGATTTTAATAATTCAAAACAGCTCATAGTCTTTTGGGTCCATCAAAAAACATCAACCAAAGCACTTCTTCGGTTCTCTGCCCTGTTCAGTTTACAGTATAATGTGCAGAGTGAGTCAGGGACACAGAGAAATTCAATACACCAGCAACATCTTTGAGAAAATCTGTATAAACATTACAATCAACTCAGTTAAAGGCATTTTGATAAATGCTTTCAGCAGTTTAATACCTCCTATTTTTCTTTTTAACATAGATTACTAATATTTCATTTATTTTTTCACATACAGTCTCCTACTTTAGAAACATCACTACTGAATGTAATGTTTGACTAAACTCTTCCTGCCAGCTAACTTTGCCACATGTTGAAGTACTTAAAAATATTCTTTATACAAGTCCAAAGGGAGACTAAAGTATACTTAATGAAACAATTTATGTCTCTGAAGTACGTGCCACTTCTTCTAAACATCTGCTTTGTACATGTCATGAGTATTTTAATGAAAGGGTGGTTGCAGTGTGACATCGTCTTATGTTTACTGGTTTTTCAAGTACGTAATGAACATCTCACTATCAGGGAATGATCAGTGTATCAAATTATTAGCTGAATTAATCAGAAAATAACAGCTGTTGCAGCTTCTTAATGCATTTGGAATGCTGAGGAGAGTGGATCTTCATTAGTGCAGACAGAACACTGGCAGAGTACAGAAAAAAAATTGTTTTTTGCTGCAACAATTGCATGCCCTTGTGTAAATTATGCGACAGTCATGACTATGTAGGATTCTGAGGGGAATTTTCGGCATGGAAAGGGGCTGCTGGCTGTCTCCAGTGGTAACTATGAGAAGTGCACCGCTGGCAGGTTGCTGGTCCGTCAGCAACAGCAACCCAATCCCATCTCATCACAAACAGGCAACACAGAGACAAACTCCCGTAGAGCGATGGATATCAACTGTCTCTGTCTTTTAAAACCATGAAGCTTGATTTTAAAGTGTTCTTTACCAAAAGCAACCTTTTTCTCATTTCTATACCTTTGAAATGCAGGGCAAATATGCAACACAACAACGCTGAAATGCAAGTAAACCTGGGACAACTTGGTTACACAGGTTTAATGGAGGATCTTCAGAGTTAATGCTATTTTGTTTATCATTTTGTAATGCTTTGGCTCTCATGTATTTGGATAAACAAAAATTTCTGACTGGATGAGAGATATGTGAAAACCTAGCTTAGGATATTTTACAAGCAGTTTTGACACATATTCAACACATCATTAAAAATACCAAAACTATTAATCTATTTGTCTTTTTTTTAATACAATGTTCAGAAGCCTATCGTTAGGCTAATGCACTGAATGATTTACAAATGCCAAGCAGAAAAAAAAAGAAAAAAGTCTGACCTGCTTTACTAGACGTGCTGCACAAAGACAAGCTAACTGCACAGTTAACAGTGTATGTGTGTTTCTGTGTGTGTGTGTGTGTGTGGGTGAACCAGCTAAACACTGTTCTATTTGTGATTGCCGACTGCTGTGCAGGAAGACACTGGCTGCCTTTCAGACTGCTTCAGCCAACACATTTCTGCTCTGTTGCTTCTTGGATTTAGTTTAAACTTAAACACCTCAGAATCTGTTTGTCTTACTTTTCAAAGAGCAGATAGTTTGGCTCCTCGGAGAGCTGGGTGTTCTTTGCTTTCTCGGACATTTTGGTAGGACCAAACATTTTCTTTATGACATTTAAACATCTACTCAGCCCATTAGCACAAAATGTTTTCCTCCACTTACAACTCAATTGATTTCTTAATCTCTTTAAATATTAAAAACGTTTATCAAAAATCCTGGCTTTGATTTAATACTTTGATGTAAAATTATGAACAGTAAATGTCAACAAATCATCCCGGCTGTTAGAGCACATCAACGTGAGAAACAATTAGAACAGAGATGCACAACCGTGAAAGATGATTAAAAAAAATACAATAAATGCCTCAGGAGAATCTTGCAAAAGACAAGTAAAAGTAGCTTTTCTCAATTAGTTCATTTTTTGATTAAAAAAAGAAAGAAAGAAAAACCCACTGGTCAGCTCACAGCAGGCCAGTGGATCAAAGGTCACATATAATTATAATAAAATTACTAATGATTTAATGATCAAACCCTCTTACCTCTAAATGAAAATATTTCCCTTTTACCCATAATATGTACACTATTGGTAGTTTTGGTGGTACATGTTCAGAATCATCTTTTAATAACAGCGCCCTCTTGTGGCAATTTTTGAGAACTGCAGAAAGAAAACTATACGTTCTTAAATAGTAAATGAAATCCCTTTCGCCAAGACAGAAATATGAAGAGCATGACACATACAGTATCACTTCAGGCTGAAAACTTGTGTATCATTGTGTGACTTTCTAGCAATTTCTTTATCTGACAAGTCTGTTGAAAGCATAACAAAAACTCTGGGGAAGAAAATAAGAGACCACTGCAGAAAATATCCGTTTTTGCTTTTAGCTCTACAGCCTTTTGACAATATTTCCCCTAAATTCCAGATAAAATCATGCCATTTCACGGATGGTCTTGAATATTTCAAAAAATAAATAATAATAATAAAAAGTTCTAAATCATGTATTGGCTTGGTGCTCATAAATCAGCATGAGGTAGTGGATAACCCTAATTTTTTAGGAACTAACACTCATATTGACCTCCTCGCCATCACTGTGCAGCTTGTATCCAATAGCCCTCAGAGACCATTATTTGCATGTTTTAGTTCCCTCCCTGGTACAATAGACCTGAATCAAATGATGGTCAGTAGCAGGCCAGTGCAGCACTTCATGAGAAGGGAGTTGGGCCATTTGAATCAGCTGTGTTGGAGCAGATAAACATCTAAAACTAGCTGGACATCGGCCCTTGATGACTGGAGCTGGACACCTGTGAGCTAAGCAGTGCCTTATTAAATAGGAACAAGTGTGCTTGAGTTGGTATACAACTGATTCCTGAATACAAACTCTGTCATTCCCTGTAGAGATCATTTACATTATGGTTGTACCAGTGCTTTTATTTTGATTACTTTTAGCTGATTTGTCTTTGAGGAACGTCAGTTTTTGTTTATAAATTTTGAATCACAAGCTTTTTACTTTTTTCCCTTTTGTCACCTGTATTGAACAAGGTTTGACTAAAGGAGGGAATAAATATTATCTGGGTCTTTACGGTATTGTCAGCTACCTTTATTTCACCACAAACAGCCAATACTCTTTTTTTAAATTTATTTATTTTTTGACTCAGACATGAGTTTCAAGCAGAGAAGACCTTATGAGTTCTTGATTGTGTAAAAGTTTGGAACTACCACAGGGGGGCGCTGAAGCGCTGCAGCACGAAAAAGGAACAAATAAAAATTTACTGTCTATGCCAATCCCCATTAAAGCTCTCGGGACATCACCACAGTGCTTTAATGTCTATTATGATGACACATCGGTGGGAAACTCAAGCACAATAAAAATCTTCATAATTAGATTACTTGGGGGAGAGAAAAGCCTGTGCAGAATTACTTATTTCTGAAAATAAAATGTACCTATAAAATGAATGCAGGATAGAATTCTCTGCATGTACTATAACTCATATTTATTTTTTCCCTTTCATGTTCTACACAAATAAATTATGAATGATCCTATGCCGTAATTTACTGCCATTTGTCTATGTCACACATGGGAGTCAGAAAACCCTTGGACTCATGTGCAGCGCCAAACTTTTTCAATTAAGAAAGCATCAAATGTTGGTCAGGTTTACAGAGTGATGACACATTTCCACCGTGGCCGACCGCTAACAGTTGATGTGAGCAATATCTGAAGTGTTTCAAAAGTGCATTCACCATTATTGGACTAATGAGACACTGCTCCACATGTTTTTGATCAGGGGTCCTCTAATTCAGGTCTCAAGGGCCATTCCCAAAATGTCCTGCAACTTTTAGATGTGTCCTGGGTATTGAACTTTGGTGATGGTCCAAAGTTAAAACCACTTAATTCAATTAAACTTACAATTATTGACCTTGATTTATGCAATATTTTGCATAAATCAAAAGTGAGATTTGGCTAAGCATTCTTTATTTTACTGCCAGTTTTTATATCCTTTCTGCCAACACAGATATGGACAAGTAGTCTAAATGACCAGAAAAAGTGACACCTTACGCCACATTCAAAGGAAATGCCAAATGAGAAACAAAAGTCACTGACATCTGTCATTTTGGAAAGTGTGAAGCATAATGAACCACACCATCATCTAGAAATAGAGACACCATGGAACAGTGGAAACTCTCTCAGGAGGCGGCACCAAGCTGAGTCATCCAGGGGATGAAAAAAATAACCCAGAACATCTCAAGCACAACAGGACCCCCTTAATTCATTTAAGCTCAGTGATCATGACTTGAGAAAATCACTGCTGACCAAAAAGATCACAAATTTAACAAAAAAAAAAACATGTCGACAAGACTTTTATGAAAATATTCTGTGACTTTAAGAGACAAGAGTGCAACTTTGTGGAAGGTGTTCTTACAGTTATATCTGATATAAAATCAGAGCTGTCTAAAAGGTGAGAATAATTATGCCCCAACCAGATCACGTCTTGGCAGGATATGTCTCCCTCATGTCTACCAGTCTGTGTTTTCATGGTCATTTGAAGAAAACAAAATGATATGGAAATTCCTTTATTCCTTCAGCTTCCAAGTTATTGATTGCTAAAGCAATTGTAGTCAGTTGCAAACGAGGGTTTTAAACTATTTATTTGCCTTTCATAAAATCTTCCCCATTGGGCTTTTATCCCCTACCACAAACACGATGAGCCCTGCAGGCCATATATTTCCTGTTTAATGTTTTCTTATTAGTGTAATTGGGAAACCTGACACTGGATTGATCTGATCTGCACTGTGTCACTGGCATGTTGACGGCATTACTAGATTTCTGGCTTGATGTCTTTTTAACCATGATGTAGTATTTAGTCTTTGTAACAATAGGGTCTAACTATAATTGAATCGCCTTCTGGGATTAATAACGTTTTCTGAATTTCTGGATCTAGTGTGATGTTAATAGCTTCATCTCACTTTTTCAAAGGAAGGGGTGACTTAGCGTACAGAAAGACAATTATATTAGCAAACAATTTTGCAATATGAAAACATACAAACTATTGTCCATCACTTTTAAAACTTATCTCTTGCTCCTTTTGCTCTTCCAGGTCGCAGCTTTTTTGTTTGAGCTGGAGTCAACAGTTCCAGATAGCGAGGCCTCACAATGTTCTCCTTCTTCTTCATATCTGTGGACACATAACAGGCTGGCACTCGGATGACATCAGAGCGTTGCACCCAAAATAACATACGGGCACAAGAAGCAGGACTTGGTAGAAGAAAAGCTCCGTCTGCTTTTCTTGTACCAGGCTGGCCAATTACGGATTTTGGCCAGTTGGTTTGGAGAACTTTTTTTTTTTTCACTTAATAAAACCACATTTATAAAACTACATTTTGTATGAACCTGATTTTCTTTGTTAGGTATTAAAATTGTATTGTAAAACCTTAAATATTTCACAAAATAACAAAACCGCAAGACATCCCTGAGAGGGCAAAATATATTTTCACTCACAGCACATGTTTTCCAAGCCTTTTGAATTTTTATAGAAAATAGCTCAAATGCATTCAGACACACATTCACCCACTGACAGTGTGTGAATTGTAGCCACAGCTGCCCTGGGGCAGACTGACAGAACGGAGGGTGCCATGCGTCTGCACCTCTGACCTTCACCAGTAGCCAAGGCGGGTGAAGTGTCTTGCTCAAGGACATAGCTACTCAGATCAACAGAATGGGGGTTTGAACCTGCAACCCAGCGGCTACCGGATCACTCCCTTCTTCCTACCTCTATTAAAGAAACAGCCGTATCAAATGCATGTATTAAACACTATGTTTATTAATTTATGGTTAAGACTTTGCTACACTCTGCAAGTCCTCTATTTATCCGCCCAGATCCAACTGTGCTTATCTCACATACTTAAAATACATGTTGCTCTGCTCCAACACAGCATCCATTCTGTCCTATCTGCCGCTCTTTGGGTCTCCATCCTGGTTCCTATCACTTCAAAAGGCTCAGCTGCATCTTATCTGACTGCTTTGCTTCAAGTTATCCGCCAACAAGCTGACTGATGTTCATCCAACAGACTCCCACTCACACATTCACACGCAGTAGGTGCACACTCAAAGTAAGCTTTCCTTTGGCCGACTTTGTTTTATTAACCTGCCCAATGAGGCTAATCACTAACTGCCAGCAATGCTCAAAGGTTCACCCACCGCATGGTTGTAACAGTGAAAACCAACACTTCAGGCACAGCCAGCTCTGTGTGCAACCCCTCTCTGTCGTGGATTCAACAGGAATAATATGAAGTGAACAGAGGAGCTTATCTGTTAAAGCAAGAGGTCGGACACCAAACTGCAGAAAGTGCACATTTCTTGAAGAAAATTCAGTAAAGCGCTGTGCATTCTAGGCTTGTCCATGGCTGCAAGACTAAAAATCTGAATTTTTAACACAAATTTAAACTTAAAATACTATTTTGCTGTTAAAAAAAAAGAGCAAAATCTTCAATGTTGTAAATTATCGACGGAATTTAAGCTACTCACTTTCTCCCAACTACAATTTTATAGCAGAAACTGTAAATTATGCTCCCTTCTACCTAAAACCGTTTTATTTGCTCGATGAAATGTTTATTGATTTCCTTCTGCAGTGCGAAGTCCCAATAGGAGGGAAGGCAACATTCTGCTTGTTCAGCATTAGGCAGCACCTCAATGGATATTTGAATAGATTCAGGTTACTGGTGATGCTCTGATACCGAAGCAGGCGAACAGAGTTCAGCATCTGCATAGATTAGCAGCCAGAGTTGACCTCTCAGTCTTTTTTAATCACTCTTTAATGTTTCTTAGTGTTTGTAAAACAGGGGGAAAAAATTTCCTTAGCGAAGACTTTTTAAGTGGAAAGCACAACAAACATCTCTGATGAGACCAAAATTGAACTTTATTAAGCCTATAAGAAAACTTTGTGTGGCCGAAAACTAACAACATCTACAGGTCAACCCCAGAATGAAACATGATGGTGGCAGCATCGTGCTTTTTTCCTTTGTGAGCTTATGGGAAGATGCATGGAGCTAAATACTGGAATGACAAAAAATCTGCTAAACGAATTGAGAGAGGAGCGGAGGCTCAGCTTCCAGCAGGACAGCAACACTGAGCATACTCCCATCTACAAGATGGAACCACTCAAAGTCAAGTTGAAATTTGCCAAATGTTTTCAGTGTCAAGAATGTTAAGACGAGTTGAAATGTGATGTGCACAGTGGCTTTGCGGTATTATACACACGTCAGTAAGACTGTCATACGCACTTGTAAGCAGAGAGAGCATTCGTATAAACTTTGGATGGACCCCGCTCTTCCGAGCGCCATGGACGCTTCTGACAGATGACCTGCGTCTCACATCTGTCAGCAGTGAAGAAGTCGAATTGCCCTCTTCACTGGTCAGTTTGACATGCAAAAGTGTGACTTTTGCATGTTATCTCTTGCTGTATGTTCCCCCCCGGCCCCATCATATCCCCAAAGCGGCAACGCAGGATCTGCTTTGTGCACGTTTCATCCATCCAGACCTGCCAATACGTGACGGAACTCTGTTTATTTCCAAGTCTACAGTGGGATTAGTGCGGAGTGACGTTTCTTTTTTCCTTTTTTTTTTTAAGATAAGACTCACTGGGAATAGTTTTTGAAAAACAAAATGTGCACTCTCTGACCCCAGACAGAAAAAAAAAAAAAAAGTTGACTGGCGTATCATGTTTTCTAAGTTTATCCTCAAGAACCACAATTATGCTTCTCGTTAATCTCCTGTAAATCAAACTGAGTGGGACCACATCAAGCATTGCTGGTAAAGAAGAGCACATAGTTTGTTACAGTCAAAATTCCTTTGTCAGGGTAACTGGACAGGTAAACACTGGTGTAAGGCATCTCTAAATGCATTTAAAATAAATTCGGAGACTTTGGATTGGGCTACATTTTTCAGGAAGTAATCAATGGACAGATTTAGCTGATTAATAACCTTTTTAATCCATTTACAATAACAAATGTATTACATGATACATTCCAATCCCTCTTGTCAAAAATAATGAATAGCAACATGCCTCTCCAACAATTGTGCATAAATTTTCGCCCTCCGTCACGCAGCGTTGTCGATCTTAAAAGATCCATCATCAGACTCAGCCCCAAATGCACTCGGCCGCAGTGGCATTAAATTTCCCTCCCTTCTCTGGGAAAGCATTTATCTTTCACAGATCACAAACAAAAGGTTAGCTTGAATATTTTTGTGGCTACGAAGGGACATCAGAGCCTCCACCCTGAGTTTCAATCCCTTTCCCACAGATAAATGGAACAGATGTGGTCTGCTGCTCAATTTTGTACTAATGGCTCGTTTGTTGTATCTGATCGACTGCGCAGCACATGAACAGAAAACAATAATGACGGCAACAATCAACGTTCACAAATTCAGCTTGACAACTGAATTCATACTGACCCTAATTTTCACAGATTTGTTGTTGTTTGCTGAATATGTCTTCAATAGTAGGGTATTTTCGAAACAATGGGTAAAAAGTGAACATCAGAAAGCTGAAGTGTAAAAAAAAAAAAGTGTGGAAGTGTGATACCCAAGAATAAATGACAAAACGACAAATCTTGCCACTTTGGAGGACAGTAAGGGAAGAAAACATGTCCAAAGGTCGTCATTGGAGATCTACAGCGCCACCTTTGAGTCAGCAAGTCTGCATAACAACCATTAAATAAGGGGTCTCAAACTTCACGCCACAAGGGTCGGTGTCTTGCATCTTTCACATATCTGTGGATCGGCACACCTGGCTCCAATATTAGCTCACTTGCAAAGCTCTGTGGAGCTTGACTGGATGCTAGTGAGGCAGTTTGTCATTTAATTCAAGCGTGTAGGACAAGGGACACATCTAAAAGTTGCAGGACTCTGGCCCTACATGCTAACTGGTTGTCAGCAACAAAACTATTTCTGTCCAACCATCACAAATGTAAACACGCAGAGTTCACTAAGTTCAAATCTAACTAGATCTGAGTGCTGTGGTCACCTGAGACTGAGTTTAAGTTTTTGACAACAAACACTCCAGGTGGGTTTGGGAATAATATGTTTGAAAGCACCGCATGCCCACCATGAATAAAACAGTGGAGGATCTGTGATGCTGTGGGCCTGCATCATTTCCAAAGACAACAGGTAATTTTTAATTTTTTTTAGAATACGTGAAACCATAGACTCTGAATGTTACATTTTATTTTTGATAATTAGGAATGAAAAAAATAAGGCAAATTTAAATTGGAATTTGGAAAAATTTCAGTACCACAGATTTTCGAAGTTCATTGAAAGCAGGGAGAGGTTAGATGATATGACAATGAAACAAAATACACAATAATTCTAGAAAACAAAATGGAGTAAGCTATTACCAGGGTTTAAGGTTCATTTTTTCAGCTGGACATCACTAAACATGCAGCTACAATAGAAATGCTCATATGTTTGAAATACCCAATAAGATTTACGTTTAATTGCACTCAAAAATGTGGCAAGACTTTAAAAAATGTCGCTCACACCCGGTTGCTGCCCAGTTTGACTGCAACCAAGTTGATTTGAAAAATCAAAATGGAGAACAATTTCCAGATGTGTAAACCTCACAGGGGCACACCCTGAGTGACCTACTTATGAAGAAATGTGGTTCACACACCACACCGTCCAGATTAATGTGTTTCAAAAAAACAAACAAAACAAAAAGAACATTGAATTATTTTGTGTTTTATTCTGTCCAGTTCAGTCATGCAGTACATGATCTTGGCTTAAGATACAAATGCAGCACATGAATAGAATAGGATCGATTGGATTTGATCTCGGCTGCTCATTCTCTGAAATGGATTTAGTCCAGAACCTGCTCATTGTCTCAAGTGATTCTTAATGTTCCAAGATTAGCTCTTAAAAGCTGCATGAGAACAATTTTCTTTGGAATCGTCAAACGTAATAAATTCAGCAGAAAGGAAGGAATTTTAAATATAGTCTCGCACATCCATTTTGATGGTGTAGATGATAAACTGGGAAAAAATGCAATTTTCTGCTGTTAACAATAAAATGTTCGTTTGCTGCTGCACTGGTCAAAGTGGTGCAAATGTAGCTCTGGCTCCTGATTCAAGCACTAATTTTGCTCCTTATCAAGCAAAATAAACACAACCTAAAACCCTGCTCATCTCTCATTATCTCTTTCCTGGGCCGCAAGTGCTGATGTGATTCTCACATGTAAAAAAACAAACATGAAAAAAAAAAACTTTAGTGCTGAAACAAATCGGACATGCAGTCTAATGTGATCTGGCGCTGAGAAGAATCTACTTAGAATCTAATTTTCTAAAGAAAAAAAACACAAACAAACCAATCTAAGAGGATGTTTGTGGTCTTTGTAAAGTCTGGCTTATCAATTAATCTGTTTAGAGCCTTGTCAGGGAGCAGTTCTTTCCATCCTGCTTTCGTTAATAAACAAGGACATTCCTTCAAATAAGGTTTGACACCAGTCCATCTACAGCACCCTATGGGGCTGTTAGCACACTTGGTAAAGACATATAAAAGGCCACAAATTCACTTTTTACTGCAAAATTTTTGATTTTTGGATCATTATCTTTCTTAAATACCGAATACTGACTGAGATTCCAATTTTTATAACAATATTTTCAACTTTCAGAGTCCATGACGCCATCTATTCGCTCAAGATTTCCAGCGGACTTGGAAGAAAAACAAAACCACACCATCACAGGTCCTATATTATACTTAAATCTTTCCTCATTTGGTTAAAATCTGCTTAATTTGGAGTCTAAATTATAACAGTAAATCCAAGATTAAAAGCTGAATCAGCACTGGTAACGATGCTAAAACCTATTCCATCAAATATGCTAATGTGGAAAATTAGGTTCAGTTTGCTGAGGTTTTGTTCTTTGCAATATTAAAATCAGGTGAAGCATATGTACATGGAGGAAGAAATGTGCTTAATCAAACCTTGACGTTTTTAAATCAAGTAACACTTTAGTTAAACCTATTCAAAAGAAAAATTAGGAACCTCAGCAGAATAATATGGCGATTATTCAATCGGGTAAATGTTGCACAGCAAGACCTGAACATGAGAAGCCAAAGCATTATTTCACCTCCATGGCTGATAGAGATGATGCACACTCAATATGTATTGACTCGAAGGAAAAGGATAAGAAGGCTAATTATATTCTGCAATATAATTCTGCAAAATATAACTTATTCCACACAATATCATTCGCTTCAAGAATTCCCAAGAGGTCAATGAGAATCCTTTAAGTGAGATCAGCTGTCCCCTAAGACAGCCCGGCTGCTTAGTTTGAACATAACCTGCTTCAAAACAGTGTCAATTTCAAGCATAAGCTGCTATGTCTTTGTGCCCTGATGAAAACCGAAGCGCTTTTAGGAGAAACTGGATTTGAAAGCCAAACTCGCCGTGTTAAGCCAGTAATCCTGCTTTGCGTCCGAGTCCTCCCGTTCACCCAGGTGCAGTGACGTACACTGACATATACGTTTCGGCCGTGTTGACTTAGCCTGTAAGAGGAGGACACAGGAGCAGTCAGGCGGAAACACAACGGTGAATTATGACATGACGAGGGGAAAGGACACCAAAGACATGTTGAGCTTCCGACAAACACAGGAGGAAAGAGGTGTTTCACAAAATAAGAACAAGGCAAATAGAATTTGGCAAATGATTAACAAAAAAAACTGGTGAGTACAAGAGAGGTCTCAGTGGGTTTACCAAGTATCCTCTTCTACACACACAGTGGACCTTTTGACCTTAACCGTCTGGATATCTTTAAATTGAATTAATCAAACATCTAGAAAAAATCTCATAATTAACTACACCTACAAAAATATTCACACCTACAAAACATTTTGTCATGTTAATATCCACAATCCTCTTTGTGCTCTATTGGGATTTTATAAGATAATTTAAAACACAGTAGAATTCACTTATGGAGTGGAAGGAAAAGGATGCATTAGCTTCAAAGAAATTAAACTAGCAAACAAAAATCGTCCCCCAAGAGTCAATGCTTTGTGCAACTACCAATCTCTGCCATTACAGCTGGAAGTGTTTGTGGTGTGCGCCTTCACCAGCTCTGATTAAAATATGAAACATTCCCACTGCGTAATGTTGCCACTATCTTATTTCACTACAATGGTAGCTTGTTCAAGGTGATGCGCAGCATTAAATTTCCTCCACACCATCTGAGTGCTCATGACTTTCTTGTATCATTTTTCAACAGAGGCTGGATTTCCCCACTAATAGTTGTCCTCTTAACAGAGAGCTGTAGGGTCCTCTACAGCTCACTCAGTGACACTATACAGGGTGTTTCTCTGATTACTGTTTTTATTTCTACCCAGGTTGTCAGTGTAGGCGGATGCAATTCCTCCCCGACAGCCTGATTAGCTCACTGCTCTTCCTGTTCCTGTTGGAACATGTGCTTCTGCCTACATTAACTCCTGCTCTGCGCTCACTCTGTTCAAGATCGTATGTCATCATCCTTGTCACAGCCTTTAAGCATCGATGCCTGATATCCTCACTGTATGCCTGACCTCTGACCCTTACCTTTTTCTGCTCCCTGAATGCTCTGATTGTGTTTCTGCCTGTGTCTTTGAGTCCTGTTTCATGTCACCAGATTTCTATCTCAGCCATATTGGACTGTTCTGGCTCAACGCCCGTCTCTGTCCCCAACCCGAACTGTTTATCCGACCACTGTGCAAAGGATTACGAACAAAGTGACTATTCACTTTCCCATGGTGAAAACAGGCCATTGCAGTGGTGAGTAGAAATACGCAAATCTTGCTAACTGAGCTCCTGCTGTCTATGGATTCTCTGCCCCAGTTTCCATCGTAAAGAGTTTTCTTCTTTGTGCTGTCATTTCTTGTGGAACAATCCCTGATATACAGACACGTCGCTCTCTCAAAATGTAATGTATTCCAATCCAGTAAGGTTCTGATTCTCAGAAAAGGAAAGCTTGGGAAACCATCTCTTTTTGGTAGCCTTCACTTCCTGTTTGTCTTACACATCACTAATTGCTCCGTCTCTTTTGTAGAGTCTGACCTGAAAGCTGCCTCAAGAAGCAATCATGTTTCTTTTCACACATTATCTCAGCTGTTGTCAACAAAGACTGTTTAACATCTTCTCAGTCGTGGCGTCCATTTTGGGTCCAGAACATACTAAGACTTTTGTATATCAACTTCTCCGAAGGGATTTGGAGTTGTACCTTTACATAATTGTCTGATTGAGATGTTCAGAGTCTGAGATGTTGCTTCATAACGTTACCCTGCTTTAACCATTTCTGGTGTGTTCTTTGATCTTTGTGCTATTTGAACACTAATGCTCTCCTTCAAACCTTTAAGGCAGTGGCCTCTAACCGCAACTTTTAGATGTGTTCTTTGTCCTACACCCTTGAATTAAATGACTCCCTCACTAGCATGTGGTCAAGATCTACAAAGCCCTGCTAATGAGACAATGTTGGAGTCAGGTGTGCTGAAGCAGAGATGCATCTAAAAGTTGCAGGACATCGGCCCTCGAGGACTGGAGTTCGAGACCTCTGCTTTAAGGCCTCCATAGAACAGCTGTGTTAATATTGAGAATAAATTACATAGAGGTGAACTGTACTTACTTATCGGACTCCTGAAGGTAATTGATTGCACTGGATTACATCTGACTTATTTGATTTTTATCTGTATACATACTGTATATATATACGTAAAAAAGACTTGTCTTGCATTTTTCATTTCAGAATGATGTTGTGCAGGTCTACCCCAGAAATTACGCCGGTTTAGTTAAGCAATTCAATTTACTTAATTTAATCACTGAGGATATAGAGAGAGAAGCATTCAAAAGTAAAGCACCATAGAACCAAAATGTGCCTAAACTGTCCAAACAGGAAATGAAACCAAACATGAAACGAGATCAAGGAACTGAAACAAACTTATAGTCCACTGAGGATTCAAACCTGAGACTTTTCAACTCTTTAATACTTTCACTGACATCCGCTCTCTCCAGATTAAGAGAATCTTGTGATGCGAATATAAAAAAGAGAAAAAGTCAAACAGAATGATCAAATTTGGAGCTTTTGCAACAGATGCATCAGGGCACACCATGGGCTGTGATGTAGGAATAGTTTCTCTTGAGGCTTCTAAATATAGATTGATAGATTTAAACATATGTTCTTACAATAAAAGGTACCGTGTCTAAAGTGAAGGCTTTATTGTTCTTTTAATACAATTTTCAAGTTTGGACAATGCATAATCACTTTACTATAACATATTTAATTTGTACAAACATAAAAAAGTATACTGTTAGAAGAATAAAATGAACTTTTCCCTTAAATCAAATCAATATTTAAAAACAGAATTTTTAATTTATTCTATGTATATTTGTTTGACTGTCTAAAACCTATAAAAAAGTCAAAAACAGAAAATATAAGGATAAAATTAGTTTTCACAGCATTGTGCATATCAATCTCAGAAGAGTGTCGGATTTTGTCCTAAACAAGGTTTCCATTAAGTCTACAATCATTCTGTTATATTTTTGCTAAGAACATACTTATGATAAAAAACTATAATGCAATGCTTCATTTTTTGGAGATTAATGAGCAGAAAACAAAGTATTTAACTCCGTCCTCGTTACGCTGCGGTGTTCTGACGCACTCAGGACCGTCGCGCCGGAGGTTTCTGAAAGTGATCCGACTATCTGAGACTTACTGGAAGAGAACCAGCATGTAGCCCAGGATGGAAGATAAAGACATCTTTTTCACCAGGTGAAAAATATATATATATATAAAAAAACCACAGGACGTCACAACAGTCGTGAAAAGTACTTCTCTATTCTCAGAGTATATCGCTAATTGAAGCTGTTCAAATTTGTGTAAACTTTCATATTTGTTGTGTTTTCCTGTAGATTTTTGAAAGGAATAAGTTGTTCTACTTTGTTTTCCTGTGTGTAAAAAAACAATAGTCACGTCCTTTAAGAATTTAAAAACCACCATCTACACTTGGATTCATTTCTTATACAGAGTGAGTGGTTCTTATACTGACAGGAACCGAAAGTTTCTGTGAGGGAAAAGAAAAAAATCTCTATCTTTTGTCACTTTTGCACCACTTCTGTTTGTGTCAGAACATCTTCGAGAGAAACAAAAACTTTGACCGGATGCAAGAGAATAACTTTTTGCACCAGCACACAATCAGAGCTACCTGCTTTGTGAATTAGGTGCAGTTATAGGACAGGTGCACAATGTATTATGTCTAGCCTTCATCTCAGTCAACATCATATATTTAGATTTCACACAAACATCAGTTGATCCAGCTGTGTAGTAATCTCAAACAAGCTTTCTGTCTCAGGCTGTTGGATTCAGAGTGAGAACCAGCAGGTGGACTGTGCAGATATTCCCTCCAGCATGACATGCCGGATGTTCGCAAAGTACTAGCAGCGCCTTAACATCTGGGAAACTGTTGAAGGCTTTGCATATATTTTTGAAAGATATCGCTGTGTTGCAAAAACAATCAACACAGTGAGCTGTGTATTGAAAAAAAAAAAAAAAAAGACCTATTAAACTGTGACGGTGAGCTGCTCTAACACTATCTCCTCTCACGCATGAATGCCAGGGACCCAGGGTGGACATACTGGGAGACATTCATTAGCTTTCAGTTTTTCATATTGCGGTGCTTGCTTTTCTTGCGAAACCTTTTCAAGATCTGAGAGATACTGCTTCAGCAGAACTTTCCCTGAATTTTGGGTTGCTGTGAACAACCTTTGCAGGCTGGCGTTATAGTTGGGAAGTCCCCTGACTATAACAAATGGGAAGTGCTATGTTTTTTTTTCAGTGAATATTTCATCACTCTGTCTGTATGAGCCAACGGCCGTTTGGTGTTCTGAAAGGAAAACGAACAAACGTGTCCGCTTTAGAAGATGTAGCATTCTGTCTGCCATGTCGTACATTTTCTGTGCAACTCTACCACAGAGTGATAACTCGATTTGAAGTCATTTTACTGCGTTTCTCATTAGGGTCATGTGAATCAGCTCATATTTTTATTACTCCGCACATGCTGTAAAACACTCTCCCATGAGGTCATGTATAAATTCAGGCTGGGTAAACTGGCAAGAGATGAGTACAGACCTAAATCCAGTTGAAACCTGTTTTTCACATACACTGTACGATAGGACCACTCCCTTGTTTTTCTTCCTCTATCTGACATTAAATAAGACTAATAATAGTATCCTGTTTTGGCATATTTAATTCTCTGGCGACTTCAAAAACTTTAACTTTATTGTCTCTATTCTAATCGGTAGAATAGAGACAATAAAGTCTCTATCCTACCAGAGGATCAACTGGAATCCAGTTAGAGGATTCCAGTTGATCCTCCAACTGGAAGATCAATTTGTACCCAAGATTCAGTTTTCTGCCTGATCTGTCTTGAGATGAGATGATGCTGCCACCTCCGTACTTCACATTTGAAGTTTCTTCTTTTATTCCCCTCCAAATGTAGCAATGATCATTATGACCAAGCACTTTTATTTTAGTTTCACTAGGCTACAACACACACCTAACAAATGAGTGGCTCTTTCCTCTCTGAGTGGAAATGTTTTTGTTCTGGGACGAACAGACGACCATGATGATTTCAGGCATCTAGAAATTATATCCAATAATCAACGCTCACACTCAACATACGAAGCGCACGGAGGGCCAACCTACCTTTAGCTCTCCCGTGTTGTTACACAAGGAAGCAAAGTGTTTAAGGCCCTTAAAATGCAAAGTCAGGTGTGCCTCAATTTAGCTCAAGTGTTGTGAATTAACCAATAACAAGCATAGAATTACATCATCATTATCTGGGCTGTCCTAAAGTTTTATGCTGGATGCATAGAAAATTGTAAATTTAAAGACTGATTAGGTGAAAACATATGACTTCTCCCACTGGTTAAATAAACTCAAACTAAAGCTTCCTGCAGTCAGATATTATGTATCTGCAACAATGCTGCACCAGTACTTTTTTTTGCCTTTGTGTTTTGGCTAAAACAGAAACAGAATTTCTTTTTAAAATTTTTATATTCTATTTATCCTAATATTTATAGTGCAAATACCACCATCAAAGTTGAAACAGAGTCATGGGAAAGTGCCATTAAGAAAGAATCTGCTGTTGTCAACACGAAGCACTGCCAGTATTTATTTGAAACGGCAAAAACGTTTGCAGAACAGAACGATCTGCTGCCTTCTTTTATTTACCTGCTCTGAATCAGCCAAACAAAGATGTAGTGCAAATCAATGATGCCAACCCATAAGCCTTGTTTTTAAACTTTATTAAATTATTTGAATTCCTGCTATCTGACTTATTTCTTCCCTCACTCACCTGTGATGACGGCATCAGATTTGCTGGGATGTGAAATAAATCTAAGCGACACATCATGGATCACTTGTTTCTCATGCAGAAAACAACAACACAGATTAAATCGGGGAACAGGGTGGCTAAGCTTCTGACAGGCCTCACAACGAAACGCTCTTTATGGTGATGACACATATCCCCTTCCTGTCAGATGTTAGGGTGTGAAAGATGAATGTCTTTCCAGGGAACCATCGTTTTTGCCAGATGGACAGGAACCTCACCTGTCCGTCAGGATGGGAGGTCAAAAAGTTGCAGAAAAGTGGCGCACGCCCTTCCCCCTCAGCCCGAAACTCTTGCGGACGAATAACTTTTTTTTTTTCCAATATGGTGATGTGGATGCTATTTATTAAAAATTTAACCCTAGAAAATCGGTAGAGGGTTGCAGAAAAGGTTGGGGCAGAAATTCCTTTAGCGCGGACAGAGACCCTAAACACACATTGGGAGCTGCAACAGAAAGCATACGGCCTAGTCAAAGTCCAGACCTAAATCCAATGTGTGACAAAATTTGCAAAAGCTAAATGAATGCAAATTATTCTTCAAGGCACTGTTTATAACTGCAGTAGATTTGAATAAACTTTGCCACATGGTTTACTTAGAGCTGTTCCATTTAAAAATAAAATACTCAAACATCTTGTTCAATATGTGACAGTTTATTTCTACATGGATAAAAGTGTTCTATTTTATTCTAAATGAATAATATCAGTAGAAAAATTCTGAAAAAAATACTCCCTTATAGCTCCACATAAGTAAATAAAAATTTTCTCTTGTTCCTTCTGTGGCTTATTACTGTTTAATTCTCAATAACATTAGACGGCTGTGTGCAGTAAAATGCAAATATCCTCAATAATCGGATTTTCGCGCAGCATGAAATGGCACAAAAAAGGAATTAGTGGAGGTCAAAGGTGAGTGGAAAGAGAAAGGTGAACGCTGGAAATAGGTTTCTCTCTGAATCCGTAACTCGGCAACCGCTTCCAAACAAGGTCTGTACATTTACAAAAGTAATGATTCATCAGCTGCTAAGCATAAATGTGTGAGTCAGCGGTGTACTGCAAAACAAATAATAATTATTTAAAATGGACAGGGCAGGAAATGTCCACTGATCTAAACATAGGACTAATGTCCAGCAAAGATGGTTAATTTGCATTAACTTCTGCAAGCACATAGAGATAAAACAGTGCCTGGAACTTATTGTCTAACTCATTTACACAATTATTGAAGAAGCAGGAACAAAAAAAATCAGTATAATTAACATAAAGTTTAATGATGGAAAATGCAATTACCGGTAGTTTCTTTTTCTAAATGCACTCGACCTCTGAAATTGATCTGTTTTACATGCACATCCTTATTTTTAATTTCTGATAATTGCCTTTGAAACCACCTACAACTTGGTTTTATACTTTTTTATGATTCTGTCCTGCTGTTTCTATGTTTGTGTTTTTTTTTTTTCCTCAATATTGCAGGGGAGGGCAATATTGAGGAAAGCAAGCAAAATTAACTTTATCAGCGGTTTTGGTCATAGAAGGTATGCTGAAACCCAACAACACCATGGGTGCATTTTCAAGGTTCCCTGCAGAATAACCACCCCGGGAATATTTATCTAGTGTAACAATCACAGTCGCATTCTTAATTTCCCTACTATTTGTCCAGCAAAAGTAAACATATCACCGCTTCTCATGTTAATTCGAAACAGACATTTTATTTATTTTTTTGGCCTGAGAGTGAAGTTTTATTTCTGCAATGAGTCTGAAGCTGAAACGATGACCCCTACACCTCTAGGATAGGAAAGACGTTTGCAGCTCTAATTCAGTGCAAAGTGCGTTTAATGCTCTGCAATTATCTCAGCTTTGGCTTTCAGGATCAACTCTGCCAAGAACAATCTCAGTCACAAACACCTAATACCAAACAAATAAACAGCAAACTTTTGGTGTGTTTCTATAAATGACCTCTTTTAATTTGTTGGCTAAGGTCTGTGGGAAAACCCAGGTGCCTGGGGAAAACCTGGAATACTCTGAAGCTCAACTAATCATTTTCCCAGCAAAGGGTGCCAATCAGATGTCTGATTGGCGGTTTGTTTAGACAAAGTTTGCTTTGTGCTCCCGCAGGTAGAAGTTCGGTGTGTTTTGAAACCTGCAGTACGCCTCCAGGGACGAAAGATTAATAAGAAAACATTCTTAGTGTTTAAAGAGGTAAATGAATCTACATGTTTTTACAGTTTGAGTTCTTATCTTCACCTTTTGAAATTAATCTTAGTTGCGGGAAATGAGAAAACAGACGTGCAGATACATTTAGTTCAGTTTTAAGTTAGTACCTATAAATTAATCATTAATAGCATGTGCTCATGAAGATTGGATTTGTGATGTACAAGTGAGTAATAAGGATCCAAATCAGTTATATTGAGAGTTAAAACTTGTTTTTTCTTTTGAACAAAGAGATCCTAAAATGAAATAATTCCAAATTATGATTTTACTTTCATAAAACTTTCTGAAAACATTTTTTAAATGCTATTTGTTTTCCACTTCTTGGGGATTTGTTTGTTTGTTTTGGGACAGCTATGTACTTTGTGCATTTTAGAATTTATTGTTTCTTGCCAGATACTGAAGAAGTAAACTTCAGTTTTACGTACACTGAATAGAGGATAAAGAATAATGTAGATGGAATTGATATTTTAAAAGGGACGTCGATGTTTGCATTTAGAACTTAAGCAGCTCAAAAGTCGAAGCCTCTTTTAAAATAACATATCGCCCTACACACTTTTGTAAATCCTGCTAAAGATGTGCAGAAAGTCTCAAAATAGATTCAGCTCAGTTTGCAGAAGTTTATTTCCAGTCTGAAATCATTCAATCTCCAATTTACATATCTCTAAAAAAAAAAAAAACTCACTGTGGGGGGAAATGAAAGATGAATGTCTTCCCAAAAAACTGCAGTTTAGGCCAGATGGGCAGGAACCTCACATGTCTGTGAGGAAACGGGTCAAATATTGGCCCACACCCTTCCTTTTCTTTACTCAATTCAGACATAAGCAGAACTGAGAAATGTCTAAGAAATAACTAGATCTATTAAAACAGAGCTACATGCCAAAAAGTTGTTTTAGAAGTATAATACCATCAACCATATCACACAACTCTTAATTTGTTAAGATTGCTAAAAGCTACAGTCACTTAAATCGGAACCAGTGTGTTTAGGTTAGATCAGACGGGCGACATAAACGCTCATTGTTAAGCATAGTGGAGGACCTGCGATGCTCTGGGCCTGTTTCTCTTCTAAAACTCACCGAATGGTACCGGCGGCATCACGATGTCTACATTGTTCACAAAACAAATACAGCTGCGTTCAGCATCGACACCGATAACAGAAACCTTCAGTCTCATTTCTCATTCATGTCCAGTTGAGACCCTGAGCAGCTGCGGTTCAGACAAATCTAAGCAATTTGTGAAATATTAAATAAAATAATATTGTTGATGCACATAATTTTTCAAAGTAAAGTTCATAGATTTTTTTGCTTCCAAACATTTCCAGATGACTGTAACTTGCAGTACTTTGTGGAGTTTCTATAGCAAGCATTCATTTCTATTATCAATCAATAACTTTTTGATTCAAACTGAAAAAGCCCCATAAAGAAAGTAGCAACACTTTAATAAAACTAGAATTCAAGCTTAGCCTTTCTGGTCTTCTTTCCCACCAGTAAAACATTGGAGTTTTGTGACAAGACTTTTTCAACTCACTGCTTAAATTTGTTATCAGTTTGTATTCGGGGCTGTGTGAGAATTGATGATTAGTGTCCATTTGCAATATTAACTACCAAATAAAGTCAATTCTGAATAACTGAAATGATTTCAGACCTTGCTGTGATGTGTTTTGACCTTTTATGCTCGTACAAAAAGGTTTTCGATAAGTAAATATGACTTGCTCAGAAAACAAGAAATTAGGACAGATTTTGCTCACACCAATACAAATCGGGGGAAAACTCAGCAAGACATTGTCACAGCGGTGCCATCTTCTCCAATTATTTTTTTTTTACATCCATTATTCGATTTCACCTGATTTCTCCACAGGACCCACAATAAATACATACAGATGCAAACTTGTCCATTAGGTTGGACAGATGCAAATAGTTTGCACCTGTTTTTGCATCACGTCACAGCTGCCCTCTCTTTAGTCACAAAGGAAGCAGGTGCAGAAGTGAACAGAGAGATCCAGAATAAAAAAAAAAAATCTTTCCTAACAGATAGTTCCAGGTCCTGATAAGATCGAGGCACTCCTCTAACCTTAACAACAACAAATGACCGTATCAGAGAGGAATCGCGTTCCGGATGGTGTTTCTAAATCAGAGATATGAATCTTTATAATGCATCGCTGCAGATTGAAAAAGACAGTGAAATGATTCATCCCTTAAACTCCTTAAGGAAAGACAAATAAGGACTGACTTCAGTTAAATATAGTTTATACAAATATATTGTACTCATTTGTAATATCATCTCAGAATAAAAATAAAATGTTACACTTTCTTGAGCACGACTAAAGTGTAGCATGTGATTTAAACATAAACATTGCTTGATTAAAAAAAACAAACAAACAAACAAACAAAAAAAAAACAGCTCAAAGATTTCAGGCAAACCACTTCCAGGTGTTATAATTTCCCTATCCGATTTAATTTGAAAAAAATCTAACAGGTTAAATTTTCCATGTTTTCCTGAACTTCAAATTCATCACCAGCTTTATTTTTCCGCACAATCCATGTCATTTGCTTTGGCACGGTGGCTTTTCAAAATACATAATTCAGTTGTCAGCAGGGAGCGCGTTTGCACAATTGTAAATCTGCTCTTTTAAGTGTATTTAGTGTACATACAATCAATCAATTGAAAAACAACAAAGCGGACTGTGAATATGTTCTCAGTGGTTAGGGTTAGATTATTACACCTGTCACCACTTGATTCAGCCTCTGCACTAATGTTAAAGTTTGTCATGGCTACATGATCACAACAGCGAGAATGATTTCTAAATCCCAGGTTAAAGTGAATATATTAAGAATAGCAACAAGCTCAAATATATAATAGTAATTGGTACAGATGCGGCTTTGTTAAGTCTTAAACTGTCACGGTTGTATAAGACAATTATTTACAATTATGGTGATGAATTCGAGGAACAAAGCTGTGGATCACCAAGGGTTCTCTTTCATTTAGCAGAAAAATCTTTGCTGAAACTGCTGTAATATTTTGCTTTTCACACCATAAGTCACAGTGTTAACATGCCAATTGAGTCTAAACAGGTTTCCAGGCTAACAATCCTTGTCTTCATATACTAATATTGGGTTTAGAAAAAAAAAAAAGACATGTAAGACAATCCTTTATTTGTTCTTTTAGATAAACCATCAATTGTATGAACCCTGCCTGGGGGAAATAAAGCTGAAATTCCTGCAGATTTACAAGACTGTCACCACAGCATCGGTTACCGGCATTTATCTTAAGGAAGGATCTTCATTTGTGTTCTATTTTAAGGACTTTTGCTTCTGAAGTTGCCCGAAGGAGTTCATGTGAACTTACAAATGACAGCCGGGTTTGAGTAAACAGCTCGGTCAGACGAGGTCATCTGTTCACATATCAGGTACCAGCTGAGGCCTGTTGGATTGTGATTAAAGCAAGGTGAGGTTTAACTTCTTCTGGCTGGGTTTGTGTACAGAATAAAAGGCGCTGGGGAGGCTTTGGCTCCCTTTTTGGCAATTATATAATCCAACCCTGTCTATAAAAGCTGCACAACGTAAAGTTCTCGATGTTTTCTCAGCAAGCGGCCTAAGGGAAATAGTTTGCCACTGTTCAGACCTGCTTGTTGTGTTAAAACCGCACTTGACTGTTGGGCTGATGAGCATAATTATAGCTAGAAGTGTCTAAGGAGCATTGGTTGAGAGGGAATGTGGGGAGATCTGAAAGGCGCAATGATGGAAGAGTGAACACAGACAGGAGGAAGACAGGAAGGGCTCGTGTCAAAGATTTCTGTCGCACCCAGGAAGTTGTGACAAACCGGCGAGGCGTCCAAGAAATCTACACGGGCGGGGAGAGTGGTGCCACTGAGCCACGGGCTAGACTGCTGGGTCTTACCTTTTGAACACATTCAAGCGACTCCATACGGCAGCGGGCAGAGATAAAACGCTGCTGTTTCGGTTTTGAGCGTGAGTTATCAAGATAGTTATTAACAAGTTAAACCTTCCGTCTTTAGAGGAAATGGTTTCAGTCAGTGAGTCATGATTCAGGAGTTCTCAAATGCTCAAGGGCGTGAGGCAGAGTAAACGTTATGCTAACAATTGAACGCTGTACTGTTGGTGTCTCCTGTGTATCAAAAGAGTTAATTTTAGCTTTAAGTAGGTCACATAGATTAGGAGTCAGAGAGAAAGATTAAATCAGAAACAAGTGCATCACTCAGGATAAGCTTTGAGCAAAGGAGGCAAACAACCCGATCAGAAAATTTGCTTTTTGCTCACCGACCATAACTGCGTGATAAACGATTGCATTTTTGCACTTTAGGACTCCTGTCTTTGCTCTCATGCAGACCGTCTCATCAGCACACAGTGACAAACACAAATAGCAAGGAAAAGTACACGTTCAGATTCCAACAATATGTTCTTTGTTATCTAAATCCACTCAAAGCACCAATTCAGAGGACCTACTTTGAGTTAGTAAATGATTGGCCAGAGTGTGGCCGATGCAAAGCATTGGCAGACTGCGCTGTAGCTCATCGTTCTGGTCTACTCTGCATCCCCAGAACCAAATATCAAGAGGCAGCATTCAGCTTCTATGCACCACAAATCTGGAACAAACTTCCAGTTCTTTTAAATCAAGGCTAAAACCCTATTGGTCAACATTTGCTCGATTTTTATGATGGCATTTGACAAAATGTAATGTTTATTGCTTGTTTCATAATTGATTACTGTATGATGTTTTTATGGCGTAAAGCACTTTGAACTGCCCTATAGCTGAAATGTGTTGTACAAATAAACTTGACATGCCTTGACTATTAAACTGTCCTGTGTGTGTGATATTAAAACATCGGTTATGAACAAAAACTAAAAGAGGAACTGTGCAAAAAATATCTTCACATCTACGTGGGATGACTGTGTTTTAATAAGCAGCATCGTTTTGGATTTGTAAAGTTCGATTCCAGCTTCGCCTCGTCACATGAGCAAGAATCCTCAACCCAAGTTGTCTACCAATCTGTGTTTTGAGTGTAATTACGTGGAATTGACACGTGATTTGAGTGGTCAGTGTGACTAGAAACGTGCCACATAAATTTAGTCCATTTACCATCTGATTTAATATACTGTAGAATTACCTTTTTGCTGCCAGTCCTTTGGAGTACGTCTCTACTAGCGTTTCACATTGTCAGTTTTCAAGTTTTGCCACATATTCTCAAATGTATTTAGCTCTAGACTTTGACGGAGCCATTTTAACACACACTTTGATCTTTTCCATCTTTTGTAGCCTCTAACAACTTCCCTTCAAAACTTCATTTAGCTCCATCCATCTGGCCATCAGCTCACCTTGGATAGACTCTAAACAGCTTCCCTGTCCCCACTGAAAAAGTCCAGCCAACGTCTTGTGTGTGTTTAAACACAAAAACAATACGCTAAGGGTGTTTTACTGTGTCCGTTTTCTGTCACACACACAGTGTTTTAGACGTTGGGCCGTGCTGAGTCCTCTGCTTCGGGGCACAGGGGGAGAAGTGCAAATGGGACTTGTTCTGATGTTCTCTTAAGTTTGACTTTCCTCTTGCCTTTCTCCTGTAAAGGTTAGATTTGTGGAGTGCATGACTCACGTGTCCCATCAACACTTTCTCCCACCTCAGCTGTAGATCCCTGCAGTTATCACCAGCACTGTGGGTGGTTTAGGCAAACAAATGTGTCTCACTAAGGTTCCAGGCCCATATTCTTTCCATTTGCAGATAATATATTAAACACTGCTCCCTGTGATGCCTAGCTAAACACCGATATGAGCTTCTTCAGTATCTTGTCTTCCCTGACCTGTCGCCCTGTTACTAGACCAGGACCTCTACATTTATATGTGTGGCCAAATGTCACATAGGTGAGTGTGGAGCTTAATTGGTTGCCAAGGCGTATTACAGTAACATGCATGATTTTAGTTTTTCCACATAACTATTCCTTCGTTTTGGCCAAATCCAGATACATTTGTGATTGTAAACGGACAAACGGCAAACAAATTTCATGCGGTCCAGAAAGTTTCACAAAACACTTTGAATTATGTCCCCGTGCAACTCTTTACTAGTCAGATTCAGACAAGGTAGTAAATTAATAAATCTCATCATTGCAGCAAGAGCATGAGAAAAATCCAGCAAATTATGATTTATGATAATCCTGACGTTAGGCTAATTACCTTTTTTTTGTCAGCGCTGCATAGCGCTTTGTGTTGACAGAAACAACCACCTTTTTGCGGTGTCTGTGTTTGCGTCACAACCCAGCATAATTAGGGTTTTATTAAGCGGCGCAAGTAGAACGTGGAGAAGATAACAGTGGAGAGTCAATGTGGCTCCCTGGGTACATTTGTTCAGAAATTACAATCCCTCAGAAGAACCTTGGATGAGCCCGTTTCTGGACAGAATCTCTGGGAGTAGCTGGGTCATCCCTCTGCAGAATGTGCAGCCTTGAATTGTTGCCTTCAGACATCTCAGTGTTTACAGATGTGCTTCTCATCACGTCCAAACTCTCTGGTCTCTGCGCTGATGCAATTTCTAAAATATTTATCGGGGTTAAACGTAGAAGACGTCCCCTTCTCAAGAGTTCCACCTCTAACCCGACATGTTTCAGAGTTTGTTTGTTTTTTTTTTTCCCTCTAACTCCTTTCTAATAACAAGACAGGGTTGCGTGGGAAGTGTGATTAGTTTAACTTTCTCCAGAGCAAACGCATAAACTGAAGAAAAGAGTCATTTATCGGACATGCTTTTGTTGAAGAGTTGTACAACTTGTTCCTCACAAAAACATATAAAATTTGATTGAAAAGTTGCAGGTACTGACTTGCAAGCAGCGGCAAATCACGACTTGCCGTTCAGTGATCTCGTTCCCTTATTTAGAACAATGATCATCTTTAGGTTTTTATAGAAACTCTGAGTCTGTTGGCACCGTGGACCCGGTTTGGGCAGAACATGCATAGTCATAAACCGCAACAGTAAAGTAAACAACAAAGCACAGATCAGTCCTGGTAAGAAATCAAAATAGTCCTATATTATAAACATTATAAATAGAACAAGAAAGTTACTAGCATAAATTATGTCTTAAGGTTAAGGTGCAGCTGAAGTTCAGCAAGATTTTTTTTTTTTTTACTTCATTTTTTTTTATGTATATAAAAATAGTGTTTTGATTGAGTCCCTGTAGACTCCTTCAAAACCCAGGAATCTGAGGCCTGGTCACATCATTTGAACTACACATGACCTAGCTGCCTCAAAGTGGACCTGAGTTAAAACGGGAGGGTGATCAACGGCGGGGAGTCGTGGAAGACTCGGCGCTAATGCTTCCCCGGGGAGCGCAGAAATGTTCCTGGTTTTCCCAGGCAGGAACACGACTCATTCTCAGTGTTCATTTATCCTCACATGTAGAGTTGAGGCACCAATGCTTGTTTATTCGACTTTAATCCTCCTGTTCTGTTGCGGGTCAAATTGACCAATTTTAAAGTTGTTTTTTTTTTTTAAATAGTTGGAAGTATTTTTTCTGCATGAAACTTTTTCTATTTGTCTTAATAGGTACACTCTACATATAAATTGAAAATGGTTTATTTTACACATTTGCAACCTCCCTTGCATCTACATGTTACATAGACACTGTTTGGGTCAATTTGACCTGGCAGCCAAGTTGAAGGGTAAAAATGGTCAAAAAATTTCCAATTCTCTATGTTTCCTTG
The DNA here is from genome assembly GCA_903066815.1 of Brachyrhaphis roseni. Classification (NCBI taxonomy): domain Eukaryota; kingdom Metazoa; phylum Chordata; class Actinopteri; order Cyprinodontiformes; family Poeciliidae; genus Brachyrhaphis; species Brachyrhaphis roseni. The sequence goes on from CAEFZY010067987.1 coordinate 96,190, forward strand.
CAACTATGAGACATATTTCTCCACACACACATACACACGCCCACTTTCTCACTGTTCTCTTTACTTCACTAGGAAACTGTGAGAAAGCAGGTGTTCCTGCAACTATTGACGGGAACATCTTCTGTTCCCGTGGTCAAACTCCACCCACACTGAGTGGACACTCAGCAGACGTGGAGGGAAACATAAATACTCTCTGCATGACTCATTTGTCTTGATTTTAATCTGCGGGTCAATTTGACCCTGAACAGATCAAGTTCAATTGTAAAGATCACCCACTGAAAAAAACATATCAAAATGTAATATAATTTTTTTTTTTAACAAAAGATCAATTTCAAAGATAATTATTTCTTCTGTGTGAGTAAATGACATTTTTTCTGTCCAAATGAGTAAATTGTCATCATTGATCCTTTATTTGTGAGAAATAAATAAAAAATAAAAAAAACATTGCACAAATATTGATTGAAATTGTTAGTATTGGAGTTAATAATCAGATACAAAAATGTTAAGGAGGAATTTTTTGATTTCTGACTGCACAGGTCAAATTGACCCAGGAACATTATTGCTGTATCCCAGAAACGAACATAACAGGAGGGTTAACTCCTCTAAATGGGCTCCTTGTTCTGAACATGACTTTGGATGCCACAATATAAAAGGGACATGTCAGTAAATTATTATTTTTTATTCCTTCATTTGAAAACATTGTAGTAGAAATGAAAATTAAGCTCTTTGTGAAGAAATTACCTCTGGTTCTGCTCATCTCTGAACATCCAGAAGCACCCAGCACATGCCCCCAGTTTATCAAAGACACACACACACACACACACACACACACACACAATTCCAGGCAATTTAGACTGGCCAATTAACCTAATGTAAGTTTTTGTGTGGTGGAAGGGAGCTCAAGAGAAGAGATGCAAACACCACACAGACAGACGCCGGCCAGGATTCAAATCTCCTCGGTGACGACGATAACAACAAACTGAATACTTCTTCCCACTTATCACCAGACAGCAGGACTGCAGAGGAGCCAGACTGCACCCGTCAGCGTCAAATCATGCAAACCATTTTAATGTCAACTAGAGCAAGGTCTTTCCAATGAATTTATTTCCAGTCTTAGACCAAATTATTTGCTGGGCAAATTGAAAAACCAAGACATCAGGGATATGTAAAACAAATAATATTCTCCAAGGACACAGATTATTATTTTTTATTTTTTCATGCATTCTTCCAGTCTTTAGCTGTGCAACCCTGCAAGCACCAAGTAGTTATACAGTGCCTTGCAAAAAGTATTCATACCCATTTTACTTTCAGATTTGGTCACGAAGCAACCACACTCTTTCATGTTTTCTTTTCACTGGAATTTTATGTGATAGATAAACACAATGTGGTGTAAAACTGCAAAGTCAAAGGGGAAAGTACACTATTTATTTTGTTTTTGGCCTAGATGCAAAGCATTATGTACAGCACAAAAAGGACCTCTGCAAAGCAACTGTGAGCACAGCTTTCCAGTGGTACAATGTGCCGCTGACAGCATTATGCCGTGCAGGTGCTTTTCTTCACAGAGAAACGGGAGCTGGTCAGAGTGGATGGGGAGAAGAATGGAGCTGGATAAAGGGTAATTCTGAGAGAAAGCCAGGTGGAAACAAAGAAAGACTTGAGAGTGAGGAAGAAGTTCAATTTACAGATGCACAATTACCCTAAAACTAAAGGTAGAGAATAAAGAGCATTCATGTGTCACAGCACAAAAAGCATGCCGCACTTGTCGGCATGTATTCACAAACTTTAGAAATCACGTTTTCTTCCTGCTCTCAGTTATGCGCAATATTTACTTTGGTGTAAAGTCTCACTAAAATGTCCTGAATCTCCCCACTGTGGGACAATAAAGTATATTTCTATTTCACTCTAAACACATGGAGTTTTATGGTTGTGATATGTCAAAACATGATAACAAAAGTTGAAGGGTGTGATGAATTTAGTAAGGCACTGAACAGGATGGAAAATGAATGAAATTTAATTAATTTTGAAATGAATTAAACATTGCTGCTTTCTAACAGTCATCTCACTTGTGCGGCTCCAGTTTCACCCACACAATGAGCAAACGGCAAACAATCGAGATGCATTAGCAGCATCACACTGAGTATCCATCTAGTTCCAGGAAAATGACCAGAAAGGTGAGTCATGTGCCATTTCCCAGCTCCTGGGTTCATGTTTGAAGATTTTTGTTATTTCCCTCTCTCATTCGAAAGTCAATTTGTCTTCTCCGCGACAGGAGAGGGAAAACAGATTAAACAGATTCACACATGACTACATGGAAATCGGACTGACCTATGATGCATCGCTCTCCTTTCCCCTGCTCAAAAGTCATGCGGCTTTCACGCGGCTAATTGGTTCGTTTAATCTGCCTTCTGACCTCACAGGTGCTGCTTTGGGTAAACATTGTAATTTTGTGTTGCATCAACCTGCCTCAAGAGTCAGAACACACAACTCTATTGACCGGATTCCTCCTCCTTCCTGCCTCCAGGCCGGATGAAGATGTTCTCTCCGTGTGTTTTTTTGAGATTACCACCAAGACTGGTGACCATAAAACTATGAACACTTTTGATATTAGGGAAAAAATAAAAATAAAAAATAAAAATAAAAAGTATTTATGGGAAAATGCATACGAGAAAATAATTTGATGCTGTCCTGTTACTGATTTTACCCAAATGTCCAGTTTTTAAGACGCACGTTGCAAAAGATTTTTATTCCTAGACCTGTATGTGATCGATTAAAATTAGCGAGTATACAGCAGGAAGTTGATGGAAAATTAATTTTTAGATATTTTTTTATCAGTCTTGAACTGAATGTTCTTTAGCTCTAAACCAGCCAGACACAGTGGGGTGGAAAAAAAACTGTGACTAGGAACATTTCAGGCCTTGAAACAGACTTCATTTTGTCGTCTACTTTGACTGGGACATTCCAACACATGACTGTGCTTTGATCTAACCAACCGACTGCAGCTGTGACTTTGTGTTTAGGGTCACCAATCCTCTCCCAGTCCGCTTTTAATCTTTTGACACTTGCATGAAATTCACTCTGTTTACCTCCATCAGTATTCTACAGCTTACAGTGACGACCGTCATGTTTCGTGCGCCGTGTCTATGCTTAGAGTGATGGTGGGTGTTAGCTTTTAATGCTGCAGCATGTGGTAAGTTTGTACGTCAGGTTAGTCTCATGTGTGGTGAGAAAACATGATATTCGGCACATACTAAGCTGGACGTGTTTCATGTTAATGACAACAACAATGAGAATAGGGTTCTAGAAGAAGCAGGGTGAGACTAGCACAGCATGCGCCACAATGTTTCGGTGGTCGGAAACAGGAAATAACACCAGCCGCCTGAGTTACATTCCGACTTACTTTGTACCGTCCTGCACATGATGATGTTTTTTTAATAAATGCATTGAAAATTATTTTCTATAGAGTAATTGAAGCAAACCTATGCTAAATGTGTCAGCAAAGCTAACTTTTTATATCAGTACTTCCAAGAAAATCTTTCAAAGTTTCTTACCAATCACAGTAAACTGAATAAAAAAAAAGAAGAAAAAAACAATTAACCACAAAGATCGAACGTGTTTATTTAAACCCCATCTCCTTCTTTGTTGACGCGTAAAGAACACCATGTGCTTGTAAACAGTGATCTACTCCAAGTTGTGATCGGCAAGAATCAGACAGCTCGCCTTTGGCACATGCAGAAAGATAACCTGAGGAACAAGTTCCCCGGTTGTTCCAGTAACAGCTGCTGTGCTGCCTGACACACATAGCAGACCCGACTGGCAGCTGTGCCAGAGTGGCTGTACAGAACGTGCTGAAACTTTGGTCGCAGTGACAAAGGCTGTGGCACATTTGCTGGTTTTTGCACTGCACAAATGTGCCACCTCGCTCTGTGTGTGTAGTGATTGTTAGCTGCTGAGTTTTAAAGTTCCAGTTCTCCTGCGTGGCTTCTTTTCACACAACCTGTGTGAATGAGAGAATATTTGATGCATGCACAGTCTCTTGCCAAAGCAAACAAGCGTGACGTGTCTTTGCATGTCTAAATACTCTGATAAATAAAATCTGAAGGCATCAAATGGCTTTATATGTCACACTAATAAAAAATAATAAAAAAAATAAAATTACGAGAACAAAGTCATAGTATTACGAGAACAAAGTCATAGTATTACGAGAATAAAGTCGAAATAACCCTACGACTTTATTGTCGTATTATTGACTTTCTACAGGAACTGCAGAAATGAACTACTCCGGTAGGAGAACCTTTTGACAGGACAACTAATTCACAAATATAGTCTTTATGGAAGAGTTGCACAAAGAAAACCACCTGAATGTACATTTAGATATTGCCACAACCCGTGTACGTAGGACGAGCCAACGTGTAAAAGAAAGCCCTCTGCTGATGAGAGAAATGTAACTTTTTGGCCTCCATGCAAAAAGCTATATGTGTGGCAAAAGAAAATACCCAGCAGGTGATAAATGGTTGTAAAAGAATTATAGTGTGAGTATGTTTTTAATCAGCATTGAATGGGAAGTTGGTCAGACTTGATGGGAATATGGATGGAGCTATAAACAGGGCAATAAAGAAATAAAACCTGCTAGAGGTTTTATTCCAAAGGATTTCAGAGAGGCAGAGAGATTTAATGTCCAGAAGCACAGCAATCTTAAATATACACAGACATGTTTGGGCTGGATTAGACTTACGCAAATTCGGTTCAGTCAGAGTCTAATTGAGAAATTATATATATATATTTTTTTGCATGACTTTAAAATAGATGTTCACTGAGCTTACGCCACTTTGCAATTAAAAGGACGATAAAAACTTTCTTCATAATTCTGGCAGAAGACTTGTAAATGCATTGGTTATGTTTTTAAGAGCAATGGCTTAGGGATGTGTAAAGCTAGCAGAACTTGTATAAAAAAAAAATTTAAAAATTGAAAAGAAGTTGCATTAGCATTGCATTAAAGACGTCTTGATGAAAAACAAAGCATCAGAATGTGGTTGTGTGAGGTTAGACACTTCAGCCTAGTACGATAGCCATGGTCATTTTTGCCAGACGTGCTGGTCTGCAAATTTCAGAAATTGCTGATCAACAGACTTTCATGCACAATGATAACTCTGGCTTCAGTGAGCAGCTCCAGTCTGGACACAAACTGCCTTATTGATTTCAGAGGTTAGGGCAGATTGTGCGGCGACAAAGAGGCGCATGTAGCTCAAATAACCACTTTTCAGAATACCATCTCTGAATGCAGATTCTCACACATTTAGCCCTGAAGGAGCTGGGCTGCAACAGAAGAAGACCACATTATGGGCCACTGTGATAACTAGACTGTGGAGACAAATAAAGCAAGCTCATTGAAACCGGACAATAAAGTGGAAAAAGCATCCCAGTGAGTTTTGATTTAATCTTGATGGTAGAATCATACAACATGAAAAAACAAGCAATCATGTTTTGGACTGTTGGAAGAACCCAGAAAGAAGCCATAGATTTGAACATAGGACCTCCTTGCTGCAAGGCAACAGCAATACCAACTGCATTAATATATTTAATTTTATGTTTATTTAAGGTCAACATGTTTTTTTTAATTTTATTCTGGCAACAGAAGATACACTGTTGAGAAACCCAAAGCAACTTCGGTTTAATAAACGAGGCGGCTTTCACTCCTTCCTTTTGTGCCACAAAACCTCACCCAGAGGTCAGAGGAAGTGGTACCTCTGCATAGGTTCTGCATGTACTTTACCAAAATACAAGATACATTTCCTGGGCGCATCACAGATCAAAACCCCAGCTTTGTTGTTGTGAACATACAGTAACATCCTATCCAGGAGAGTCCCGTTTACAGTACGTCAGTGCAGCAGAATCATTCTTGGTCTTTCAATACGGCTTGAATCAGCCGTTATCATCCTGACTTCCTGTAAATTTCTCAGACGAGTACATAGGTGCTAGCTGCTGTTTCTGAGGTAAACAGAATGGAGAGCTACATGAAACAGTCATTGATGCTGTGTCATGTTTTAGCAGGATATGCATGTGTGCTCCGTCAAATAAAATAACTGTATTTAAAGATCGTTGCTTGTGATAAACTCTCACAAAGCTGTTTGTCATAACTATCACCAAAATGTTTTTCAGCAACTTTGTGGTCTTGAGGTGACTCAAGTGGAAACAGGATGCAAGCAGCGGGTGAGAAGAGTTCTTACCAGGAGGATAAAGGTTCTTGTGATGCATTTTAACCCCACTTGTTTTTGATTGTAATGCTTGAAAAATAAATAATCAACAGAAATTATAGAATATTTTTCACATTTTCTTTAACGATGCTTGCAACGTTAATGGCCATGCTGCCAATTTCCATCACCAGATGATCACGGAATATTGAAATGCAGTTCTGGTCAGCTGGTCATACTCCACTGATGGAAAATGTTAGACTGAAGATCTTCCCCTTCTGATTGGTGGTTCATTTTATCTGTTTCTCTGTTATTGACCAGAGGGCAGCAACTCATCTCATTGGAAGAACAGAAATCTAACAGGACATTTTTAATCAGCATCCACTGAAACTCTAATACATTGAGATTACCTTGATTAGGAGTGCTGACAAAACTGTCTAATGTTGATGTGATGGGTGGAAAGTTCCAGATCAAGCTGGGGTCATTCTCATATCATCAGGTTCGTGACACATATATGACTCTGCTCCAGTGCGAATGCCTGGAATTTCCCACCAGTCAACTAAAACTGAGGAAGCCTGACCGGCAAAAGGTGAAACGTCTTCAAAATCCAAAAACACACACCAGGTAAATCACCTCTACTCAGACTGGAGCAGCAACAAAGGGGATTCCTGAAGAACTCAAACTAATTTATAGCGATGAAAAATGTCAACACTAAAGATTTAATTATAAAGAAGGGTTGTGTAGAAAAAAAATATATAAATCACACTGCCCGTTTTCGTGGGAGTTCAATATGTAGCAGCTGCTGCTCTCCAAAAAATTTATAATGTATGACACATTTGCTAAAAAGTTGCAGTGACACACAAGAGTGTTTTTAAATAAGTATGGCTGATGCTTCAATACATTTTTTTTAGTTTGAAAAAAGTACGGAGTCTGGTGGTGGCATCATGGTTTGGGACTGGTTCGTTGTGTCCTGGTCAATTTATATTCTAATTCTATTTATATTTTAATAAAATAATAATAATCAACCCATCATTCTAAATGCTGCCATCTTTTTTTTTTTTTTTTTCCCCACCAGGGGACTTTTTTGCGGGCTCTAGTGTCCCTTATTTGACAGTAGGCTGACAGGAAGGGGGTAAGGAGAGGGGGGAAGACATGCGACAAATGTCGTCCTCCAAATGTGGGTCGCGCTAACCCATACACCACCACAGCACGCCCCATAAATGCTGCCATTTTATGCTGCTTTGCTCCCCTGAGCTTAAACTCATCCATAGTCGCAGAGTGGATAATCTGATTAGAGAGATCACATTGCAGTTATTTATGAAGAAAGAGTCGGTCCAGAACCGGAGAGCAATCTCCGCATTCTTTTGGAAAGCACAAATATGTAGCAACAGACTCCTTCAACGTATCATTAGCAGGGGGAAACGATTTTCTGTAAACGGCTACACCAGGGACTAGTTTTGTTTTTCGTTAGAGTTATGACAAAACTCTTAATGAACGATAAAGCACCAATTCATGCGTAGAGGAGGAGATGTTGCAATGAAATGGTGAACTTTTGAAAATGCATGGTGGTGCAGTTTTTGTTTTTCTATACAAAGTGTGAATGTTCTCTGCATGCATGAGTAGCTTCGCTCTAGGTACTCCAACTTCCTCAAAAACATGCCTGTTAGACCATTAGACCGTTGAGGTGTGTGGGGGTGTGTGTGTGTGTGTGTGTGTTTGCAATTGTTTGCCCGAAGGGCATGTACTGCTGAATATCACGTGACAAACTACAAAGATATTTTTGCCACACAAGTATTTGTGCCTTGTTAGAAGACGCAGATACAGAGGAAAGACTGGATTTTTGAAAGACTGAAAAATCTACAATTTCAAAGATCCCATCGGATTGTTTACCTCCGTCTTCAACTTCACAATTTACAAGGCAAAAATACCTTCATAGTAGACTACCACGAATTAAAACATTTGTTTCACATTTGTCTTACTTTGACACAAATACAGATACATTTTGTGTTTTGTATTTTGTTACAAGGCACAAATACTTTTGCACAACATAGGTGTGTCTTATAAAACAGCATTTGTGATTTGCATCCACAGTTTTGCATAGTTGCATTCACTGAATTGTGTCTCTCCATTAGATTTAGGTCTGGAATTTGACTAGGCCACATGAATAGGTTTTAATCTGCACCATTCTATTGCCATTTTGGCTGTACCTTCGGGGTTACTGTCCAACTGGTCGGGGAATATACCGTGTCACCATGGCGATGGTGTGTACTTTTATTTTTTAACCACACATAACATTTTGCATCTAGTATAAAAATGTGTGTTTTTGTCTACAATTAAGACTTTCAACCATCATCATTAAAAGTAGCAATCTGCTGTTAACAAAAGAAACTTTTTAACCAAAACATTTATTATTAACTTGCTTTCGGATTATTTACTTAAGAGTAAAAATAAGTAAATGAATACAGACACCAACTATGATTATATAAAAGTACGCTTGTTCTCCTGGGAACCTGACTGCACACACACTTCTCCAATCAATGAGTGATACTGAATCTTATCAGCTGCCTTTTCTGCTGATTTGACGCATTTCGGAGGAGAGGGGGGTCTATTTACTTAGAAACATGTTACAAATGCTCAAGCTTCATGCTTGGGAAATCTCTCCAGTGCAAGTAGGTTATGTGATGCAAGAATAGCAGGCCCACTGACGAAATAAGAACCTGTCATTTCTTTTATGATCTATTCCTTGTAACTAACACTGAGTGCCAAAACGACCTGTGCAACAAACGTCAGCTGACTCGAAAGAAACTTCTTGCGAAAAGCAATTTTGTGGGACTTTGAGACAAGAAGATTAGGCTTGTTGTTGTAATGAGATAATAAGAAACAAAACAATTTACTTTAGGAAGCCTGAAGCAGCACCAATCTGAAGGCAAAAGTCTAAATGGTGATTGTTGAGGAAGTGGGAGGTCTACAGAGATGTCAGTCGCTCTTTACCTGGCCTTAGACTTGTGCAGATGCTGGGTGGAGGGAAGGTCAGAGCTTATGATCCTCTCTGGAGGCCTTATTGCTCGTTGCAGTCGCAGCCTGTCCTGTTTTGTGGATGAAACCACATAGTGATGGACATGCACAGAATAAAGGCATTGTAGGAGATGACCAGAAGCTGCTGAGGAAGGTTGAAACACAGTCTCTGCTCGGCCTGCAGGGACAGAACAAACAGTTCTAGTTAGTTTGCGGAAATGTTTAATTGAGTCAATCCAATCTTACGGACTAATTTACAATCAAGATAATACATTTCAGTTCAACCCCTTATAATACAGTCTCGTGAAATGTAGTTTATAATAATAAAAAAAATGGAAATCCAATTTCTGGTGCAATGAGCCATCGACTTTCCATCAGTCCTTCATCCTAGACAAGCATGTGATGACAGTGGAAGTGAACATCCAGTTGTTAATAGAACCCTGTTCAAACAAACAAAATAAACACCCCCTTGTTCTACGCTTTGCTTTGTTCAAAATGTTGCCAACTCCTCAGCCAGGAGAAGTCATTTTTTGCTCTCCCAAAAGTCGCTAGATGACCAAATGAGATGGCTGCTAATGAGATGGGCCACGGCATCTTTGGCAGCAGTAAATTGTCTTAAACATTCCACTTGTTCTGACTTTAATTGGTCATAACTGACCATGATGTGCCTCACTTGTTTATATGGGGAACAGTATAAAGCAATGACAAGATCAGTAATTGTTGTGAGGCTTGTGGTTAAGGCCTATTTTGTGTTTGTGGAAGAGTTCAAGCTTGTATCCAACGCTAACGCTGTTGTTGCCAGTGAGTGGCACATTTTAGATCTGGTTGTCATGTTGTCTTAGTAGAACAGTATTGTTTTTGTTTTTTTTATTTCGCTACAATTTACATGATATGAATCAATCACGATGCTACTCTTTAACACACACTAAATATATATATATGTATATATATATATATATATATATATATATATATGTATGTATGTATGTATATTCAGCAAGTCTTCTTTTCATGCCTAGTGACCAGAGAGTGCTATACTAACATAATTCTGTATTAAGAAATTTCAAATATGCATGAGATATTTTGCACTTCCAATTAAAATTAATTTGGAAAGTTTTACCATTTGTGTCTTAAGTTTAAGTTAAAATAAAATAGAATGGTTTGAACGGCTATATAATTTAGATCAGTTGTTTTAAAAAAAATCTATCAAATTGTAACTTGTTTCTATTCTTTTTTTTTTGAGTAAGTACAATTTCACAATTATTTACAATTTTCTCTATTAAATTTTCCATAGCCCTTACACTGACACAATTCCGACAGTGTAAGGAAATAAGATTTAATATACACTATTAAATGGATGACCATTTGCTACTTTTAGTTTTAGCAGTTTATGTCTATAGTGAAGGAGAGCTCAACAGTAAGATAAATTCCCTGTCATTTCCGACAAGCGCGATCTTATTGTAATGTTTCAACCTCGGAAACTATGCAGGAAATGGGAAACGCTTTATAGCTCCTCCCCACCTCTGATTTTGTTTGTTCAATAAAAAAACAAATCAAAATAAAAATGCATGCTGTTCTGCTTTAAGCCACGACTGTAATGACCTCTTGGCCGATGTCATCTGAAAAGTGATGATGGTCGTACATGCAGCATACAGAGGATCTGACACAACCCAGATCCGTATAGGAGGAGCTTCCGTCCAAACTCAAACTTCCCTGTCAAGTTTGTGGGTGTGATGAGGACGTGAAGGTGCAAGCCTCCAGACATTAGACCAAAGTCGATACGCCTCTCTCTCTCTTTCTCTCTCTCTCTCTCATGATTTCTAGTTCTTCCGTGGTAAAAAAAAAAATAATAATAAAAAATGGAGGTATGATGCCGTGCGTAAAAGTGAACGGTCGGAGGACACAATGGATTCGTTATTCAGCAATGAAGAAGGCGCGTTGATGGAAGGTGTCTGTCCTTTGGAACCGAGAGGAGAATGTCTGCTGTGAACGAGTCGCTCGCAGGAATGAACGCCACGGCGGAACAGACGCCTTCTCGTTCGCTCACCATCCCGGCAATCATGTTTGTAATCGGGGTGATAGGGAATGTCATCGCCATCGTGGTCCTGCGCCTTTCTCGGAAGGAGCAGAAGGAAACGACCTTCTACACTCTTGTGTGCGGGCTGGCGGTGACAGACCTCCTGGGCACCCTGCTGGCCAGCCCTGTCACCCTCTTCATCTACGTGAACAACAACTCGCTGGAGGGAAAGCTGTGCCAGTACTCGGGATTCATCCTGCTCTACTTCTTCTTGGTGCAACTGAGCATCGTGTTCACCATGTCTGTGGAAAGGTTCCTCGCAATAAATCATGCCTACTTTTACAACGAGTTCGTCAACCAGAGACTAGCCGCGCTGACGCTCTTTGCCGTGTACGTGTCGTGCCTCGTGTTCTGCGCGCTGCCCGTGGCCGGGATCGGGGAGGTGAAGGTCCAGGAGCCGAAGTCGTGGTGCTTCATCGACTGGCAGAGCAACAAGACCACGGTGCGAACTTTCAACCTGATCTACGCGGGAGTGAACTCGGTGATTGTGCTGGCCACGGTCTTCTGCAACGTAATGGTGTGCGGGGCGCTGATCCTGATGCACAGGCGCTTCATCCGCCGCACCTCGCTGGGCACGGACCCGCGGCGCATCGCGGAGCTGCGACGCCGGCGGAACTTCAGGCGCTTAGCCGGAGTGGAGATCCAGATGGTGGTTGTGCTCATCGGAACCTCCGCTGTGGTCCTCATCTGCTCGATACCTTTAGTTGTAAGTATGGGGGGGTGATCATAGCCAAAGCTGCGCTGCTTTGGGTCTGTGCGCGCGCCAGTGTCACAGATTCTACAATGTAAGAGAACATCGAAATTAAACAAAATACAGTTTTATTGGCATTAAAGGTAAACAGGAACTGAAATGTATGTGACAACCGCGGACTCCCAGGACTTTGTGTTCTTATTTGAGATCTTTGTGGGCAAATGAGGCATGTCTCTGAAGCACGTGTGGTTTATTCGCGCGCTCTCTCAGTTCAGTTGGTAAACTAAGCTTTGATATGGTTTCTGTTGGGTTTCTGGCCGCACGTCTATTTTTCCGTATCAGTAAGTCTAACGAGTCGACAGCTCTCTGAAGCACAGGACCCCCCACTAAAGCTGGCATTTTGCTGCAACCTGTGGCGGCAGTTGATGTGAGCATCTGACCAAACGCCCAGGGCTGCACTGCAGAGGGGGCAGAAGGAATAGGCTACTTAAAAAAAAAAAAAGTACTTGTCATTATTACTGCCTCTTTGCATCTTCACACAGTGTCAGAGAATAGTATTGTGCAAATGTGAAAATATATTGCTGCATAACTCTGCACCTAAAGAAGCTGAAAGCACACACATAAAAATCTCTGCATAAAATGTTAACTATAAAATAACATTATTTTCAGCATGTAATTATTTATTTACTTATTTATTTCTGCCTTAATTTTTAAGCATTTTAGCCTCTTCAGTCCCAAACAAAACTTTAAATTTGTCATGCATTTTGCATTATTTGCTTAAAAAAATACATTTTTGTAATTACAATTATTTTCTATTTTTTAAGAAACAAACTAAAACTTATGAAGTGCAGAATTAGTTATTTGTGTGGATTGTTTATGTAGAGCTATTGTTTCCAATAATAGATTTAACTTCTTTGCAGCAATGCGAGACAATAAAACAAAGGGATTCTCTTTAGGCCTCCTGCATTCGCTTTGATGCAACTGCATGATTAAATGTGTAACTTAATCATGCAAGAAGTGTCCAACAATCTGATGGCAAAATTAAATTATATCTAAATTATATTGTTTGATTGTGCTGAGGGTTTAAAAAAGTTTTAAAAATCTCTATCCGATTAGCATTAACACAGGCTAAAATTATTGACTATTAAAAATCCAAAAGTGGCTAAAAGGACATTAATGAGCCAAGGGAGTCTTAAAAGGGTTAAACATGTAAATTCTGAGATTAAATTTCCTATGTTGCAAAGAAATTCTGAAAGTAATTTACTATTCTCATTACAGACTCATTAAGACACATATTGTGATAAATGAAATCTTTACTCTGGGGAGAAAAAAGGATCGCATATAAAATTTACTTTTCAATCTGCCTGCCTTTATAGCCATCTCTTTAGATCTCATATTGAGATCAAAGTTTTGACATTGGGCCATAAAACCTGTCATCAAACACATTCAATATTTGCAACATTCCTTTTTGTTTGGCAACAGAACTGTCTCATCCCACATCTTTCACACTAGAAGGGGTAATGGAACCTTTAATTAGGTTATTAACCTTATTAGGCCAGAACACAGTTTAAATGTGTTCATAGATGAAAATTTAAAAATAGTCTCACAAAACAACGGGGTGGGGGAAGACGACTGTTACGTTAAAAACTGAGACGTTTGTGCCTCTGGCTTTAAGAAATGAGTGTTGGTTAGACTCATGGGAAGCAACAGCCAAAGGCTCATTTTTGATGACAGTGAGAACTGCTTTTGTTGGCCCATTTCCATTTAGACCCCACTGTGGTCGCACTGAATTTGCCATCAGTAAGGAGTCATTAAGAATTTGCTCATTAATGTGCAATGCTTTAAAATAAAAGGATTTACACTCCTGAGAACTTTTGACATTGTGTCAACAAACTTTTCAGTCTTTTATTGGGAATTTATGTGAGGTAGGACGGGTGTGGTGTGGCACGGGTTGGTGCAGTTTGCTGTGTTTATACCACTAGCTGAACTCTGACTGGGCAGGCAGGTTTAATCCAAAAAGCCTAACTTTACGTCACACTAGTGCGACATGTGCTTGTCACAAGCAGCCACGTTCTTATGTCCCCAAATCGATGGACTAGGATCTCCACCCTAACAGAACTTGTCACCTGAAGGGGGCCCAAGAACGGTGCTGCTTTGTGGAAATCATGCAAGGCATTTTGAATGCAACCAGATCTATTTAGTTAAAGTCCAGGCCAGATTCAGTTGAGGTGCAAAGGCAATACTTAAACGTTGATGTTTGCAGATGCTCTCCATCAGATTAACTGAATTTGAACTGTTTTGCGAAAAAGAATGAGCATGAATTTGTCTGCATATCCATAACGCCCGAACGACTCGCAGCAGGAAGTGAAGGGAAAGGTCTTCTGAAGTCACCTTTTAGATGTGTCCTACACGCTTGAATTAATTGGTAAAACTGGCTCACTAGCATGCAGTCAAGCTCTACAGAGCTCTGCTAATGTGCTAGTATTGGAGCCAGATGTGCTGAATCAGAGACACATCTAAAGGTTGAAGGACAGCTTCCCTTGAGGTCTGGAGTTTGAGACCATCTCTACACAGTGCTTTTCAGATTTAGTTTGCAAAAACCAAAACAAATAAACAAAAAAAAAAAAACATGTACTTTGTTTTTAATTCCACACTTTCCAGCATACAAAATCTAATCTAAAAAGTTCAAAGATGTGTTGGGGAATATGATACCCCTCTGTAGTTTGGAATGCTGCCTTTTAAAACTAATTTATTTCTGTTTTCTATCATCAGCTGAGGATCTTCGAAAACCAGTTGTTCTCAACCCAAACATCGCAAACTTCTGGGTTGAACAAGGACCTCATAGCCATCCGCATGGCCTCCGTGAACCCCATCCTAGACCCTTGGTTCTACATTCTCCTGAAAAAGACAGTGGTTCTCAAAGTCCTGGAGAAGATCAAGTGTCTGTTCTGCAAAATGGGCGGGCGGGGACGGCGGGGAGGAGGACGCTTTCGTTGTGCCGATGGCGCCATTTCCTCTTCCATCATTTCCAGGGATTCCCCTTCATTGATATCCCATGAGCCGGGGGAGAGAGTCAGTACCCTCCGGACCGTCCTGTACCCGAGTGACGGGAACACGCTGGGGCTGGCCTCATTTAAGGCTGCGGCCGAGGACGGCTCCTGTCCAGCGGCTGCACAGACATTGCAGTGTACACAGGAGGAGCCGCAGCCTCAGACGGGGCTAGAGGACAACGAGGCATGTATGGCGCAAAGTAACCTTCCTCTCTGTCCTAAGGACACGGCTCTGCACGTGACCCTCACAGACAATACTGCAAACACGCAGGAAAAATGCATATAACCATCGTCATGACCTCGGTGTATTGTCAATGTATTACTCCTCAGTATTGATTCCCCGCAATTTATTCAAATCACCGCAGTTGTAACGTACAAATCCACGGACATCATAGAGGAGCTCTTCTGTTGCACTTTGAAGACTTTCGAACCACTGCTTGGCCATCATGAATGACAGGCAATGACTGTATAGCATCAATGTTAAAATGTGAACAGCGTGTTAAATTATTTAAAGTATGAAAATGTCTGCTAATGTCTTCTCTGTGAGAAGGTTTCAATACTTCTGTGCCATTTTGCATTTCCAAAAGATGAATACGCTTATAGTGTGTTTGGATTTCTTTTTCTTTCCCTTTTATGTCTTGACACTTGCAAACAGGTTGTGTTATTTCAAAGTGCATCCCTGACATTGCTAGATATAGGCTATAGTATTTTTCTGCATTTCATACCAAAAGGCAGCTATTCTGTGGTTTTTTCATGGTAAATACACTAGAAGATGACTAAAATAAAAACCTTAATGTGACTATTATTTTATAACATTATTCATTTGCTTATTGTAGCACAGTACTTTGAAAGAGTCCTATCTTATTTCGGCTTAACGTAAAGTGCAGGGCGTCCTATCTAATTTGACTGTGTGGTTGATGTTTAGAAAGGGGATTAAAACACATCAAGTGTCCTGACAGGTAACATTGTTTCTGAACACTATTCTCTTTGTGCTGCTAAAAACATAAAGGTCCACATGCACCTGTTTTTCATTGAACAAATGCCATAATGTGCTAAACTCCTCAAATGAAAATAATAATAAAAAAAAGGATTCTGAAGAATGTTGCTTTAATTGCATTATTCACAAAAAACAGGAGCAACAAGAAGAACTATCCCTATGTTGAAGATAAAGAATAATCCAGAACAAAGGCATTTACATTAATCCCATCCGTCTCACGTTAGTGGCAACCTCATCTTATCCAGTCAAGTCAACAATCTCTGATATCTTCGCAGAATATCTGTAGAGGTTAACTTTCACAGATTTTTCCTTCTCAGATTACTTAGAAATGCAATTGGCTGTGCTGGTTATTAGTTCAAAGGGTGTTGGATGCAAATGTTCAACAGACTCCTCAATAACAACAACAGCTGATGTTCACAGACACTGCAAAAACAGACACAACCATTTTTCTCACTGTTCCATTGGGATTTACCAAATTAGTGTATCGCTGCTAAATACCAAAACAATATAGAGATTCTTTACTATTTTTATTACTTTCCTCAAAGTCAGAAGTTCATGAACACTAAGATTAATATGGCTTTAAAAAGAAGACGCTGGTTAAAGCTACTAAGAGTGTTATTATTCACAGTGAAACGAGTTCTGTCCCAAAATGGTCTGAAAGGCCACTGAGAAAGAAAGAAGCCATTACTCATGAAAAATACAATTTGCAAATGGATTCAGCGACTAAGGCCTTCATTTCTGGAGACATGTCCCATGGTAGATTGACCTATTTGGCAATAAAAACCTTTGATACAGTTAAGCACAAGTGGACATAAGACCAAATCAATGCTTTGGATGATTGTTGAATTATTTGGCCTACATCCAGATCGGTGTGGAGATAAGCTATGTTCATCAAGATATTTAGAGAGTTGATTATAAAGAATTGTTTCAAATATTTTTGCTATGTTATTAATAATTGAGGTATTTCTGTTAGGGTCCGCCCTTTATAAATGATGGTTACTCTAGCATATTTCCATAATGATGGGGTTTGACCAGTTTCTAAAGATAAATTAAACAAATCAGGCAATGGAAATGATCAAACATAAGATGCTGCTGCTGAACCTCAGTTGGTGTGATTTATTTCACACATGACAACGACAGAAGAAGACACAAATATATAAATAAACAAACAAAAGTAAAGCAAAGCAACACTCAAAATAGTCCAGCAATAACAAAAACAGAATAACATGTTCAAAAGGGACTAGGAAGAAGCATATAGCTACTTATCATTTTTCCTAATCATTGCCCCTAAAAAAAAAAAGAAGCAAAAACAACCCAAGCCCCCTCAGAATGTGTATAATATACAGTGTATGCACATATTCTTAAACGTATCGCAAATAAGGGAACAAATGATCTGTGAAAACACCTGGTGACGGTCAAAGCACCTCATTCCTGAACTCTGTGAAAACTACTGTCTCCATATATAGAAATACAAAACTTTGTTAAACGTTGCACAGATATGGAGATGCTTTAGGTTGTATTTCCTCCCTCAATTTCCCCTTCTGTACTGAAAAACAATTTCTGAATATTTCCAGGAAGGAGCTTGTTTATGTCTTGGTGTATAAATTGTGCAGTTTGAGAATGAACCAGGACAGGAAAATGTAATGTTTTTGATGTAGCAAAAAATCGAAAACTTTGTCTGATCTTTGTAGCTGGTGTAGCTGGTGTTATTAATGATCTGTTTAATTATCTGTTATGTCTCCTCTTTTGTAGTATTGATCCTGTGATTGAGTTGCACATTTGTAAATATTGCCGCAAAACCTCTGCACAGCAAATTAAATACTGTAAAACCAGTGAACAGCAGAGGATGTGGAGTGATTTGTGCTCCATGGATGTATCTCACCTTACTGAGAACTGAGATGCTTCTTGATAGTTTTTTGTTTTAACTGAGCTTTACTGCAAGAAACCTATTTTCATGAACTCTTTCCATTTCCACACTTTAAATATGCATTTTGTACCTAACACCAGGACTTTAATTGGGCTTAAATTTAATAATAATCTGTTTCGGTGTGCTCTGGTGGCGCAGGGGTTAACCACAACCCACATATGGAGGCCTCAGTCCTCGACGTGGCTGTCGCAGGTTCAATTCCCGGCCTGGCGACCTTTGCCGCATGTCTTTCTCATCTCCCAAATTCCTGTCAATTAACTATCAAATAAAGGCCACTAGAGCCAAAAATAATTATAATAATCTGTTTCTACCAGACCACCTCTTTAACCAGCACATTTCTGAAGTGATTGTCATCAGTAGCTCATGTGAAGTTCTGAAGGCAAAAGAACAGCCACATCTGTTCTGAATCTGGTTCCACTCAGAGTACGAATGAGTGGGTAATGAATTACCAATTGAGGAAAAGTGTTCACTTAACGCCTCTGCAATTAATGATGGTCTACTAACAATTTTGTTATTTATCTTAATATGAAGTAAAAGTACACAGAATACCTGTGCAAGAAAATCTACACTCTCCCCTTTAAGAAATGGTCTTCATTAGTGTTTTCCTTTGTCAGCAGGATCATTTCCAAAATGCGCAACACATGTTATCCCCTTCACCTTTTCCCATAACAGCAGTAATGACCAAAGCACTTAAAACAGACAGCTATTCAGATGGAACCAACAGACAACTCTACGACTCCGGTCACCTGTGGAAGGATTGCTTCTTCAACCCCCCCCACACACACACAATCCCCCCACGAAGATTTCCAGGTCCAACATGGCGTCGGTCCAGAGCCTTCAGGGAGCGTTTAAATGTCCCCGCTGAGGATGAGTGCTCTTTATTGGAAGCTGCGACCTCAGACTGAGAGATCTGCTCAGGCTGTAAAGTCTCTCCACAGACAGGAAGCTGTGATTGACAAATAGCCGGAGGAAGATTTTAGCAGATGAAAGATGATCCCTCTTGGAAACTTGCATTGTTTTCTCACCTCATCAGACCTGGTTAGTCATACACTTAAAAAAAGCTGGTTTAGACATTTAAAGCTCTAAAAACAGCTGACATTTAGAGAATGAGTTAAAAGAAGAAAAAAAAAGCATTGTGGATGGGGCTTTTAGCACTGCAGATTGGTACTTAAACAGAATACATTTCTTGGTCTGGATCTTCTGCTGGCCTCTCAATACTTTGTGTCCATATTTAACTGAGCCTGCTTCACTATAATCCATCTTTTACGCAATCTTGGGCACCCTGACATGAGTTCAAACGGCAATACTTGGGCCATAAACTTCATTCTGCGGTGGATCGGACAATGAGAGATGTGTTTAAATAAGGTTTCCAGTAATCCTAAAACTTTTATCAAGGAGTTTTATGGGTTTTCCATACATATATTTTGCCTCCATTCACACCTAACACTGAAAACTGAAAAACACTTCCCAGAAAAAGATGTATTATTTCTCATAAGCAGATGTTTTACAGGATCCGCAGTCATTTTCAGTTCAAAGCAGATGGTTAGAGGTGTGCATGGCTGCAGACTCAATTCATACTCCTGTGCTCCATCCTAATAATGACAGTGAAGAAGCTGCCCTGTTTTTTTTAAAAAAAGCTAATAAACAACCAAAAGTCATCTGAGAGCTCAGGTTTCTTCTGTCCATATAGACTTCCCTGGTACAATCAGTCATGTACTCACAAAAACCTTCATCTTTAACATCTTGGTTTATGTTAAGTTGGGTATCTTTTATTTGATTATTCACAAAGTGTTCTGTGCTGCTTCTAACACCTTTGTTCATTTACTTTTCACTTGTGGGTTTCTGTAAGGGCATTTTGCCTTTTAAAACCTCTTCTTTTACATTTTATCTTCTGCATTTTCACTCCCACATGTTTCATCATCAGGTCCTTGCCTCCGCAGCAGGGATTGCTTGCTGTTTTGCCTACCTGGTTTTTGAATGCTTTGTAGATCCACCTTTCTGCCCCTTTATTTTGATCTGTGTGTTTTCTAAATTATTGCTCTCAGGGTTCCTACAAGGCAGGCTTTATGGTGGAGAGAATGGGAGACTGATGGGGAACAAGGAAGACACAAAGAACAAGTGGAACGGCAATGAAAGGAAAACGGTAAGAAAGCAAGACACAGCAAGTTTGTTTATATAACGCAGCTCATACACAAGGCATTTGAAATTGAATTACAAGACTTCAAAAGAAAGAGAAAATTAAGCATAGATGCATTGTATGAAAGAAAGGGATGTTACAAGACAGAAGATAAAGGCGCGACAAGGAATAATATGAACAAGGAGGATGGACACAAGGAAGGAAGCGAGAAAAAGAAGAAAACACCATCTAGACAATGGAGCAGGGGAACAAAGTCTGGAAAGACAAGTATTTTTCCATGCTCAACCCAAACTGGAACACACTTCAATATTAGACTTTTCCAGAGCACGTAGGAAGTCTGTACTGTCTTCCACCACAGACTCTCTGCATCCTGAAAGCTTCACTAACAATAGCTCAAATCATTTTAGCGCTCTCGAGACAAACACTCACAAATTTCAACAAGGAAATTCTTACCACTCCTCTCACACATGAAGGAGTGTGTGAGAGGAGTGTGTGAGAGGAGCACACGGGGACTGCACTCCCCGTGTGCAGTCCCCATCTGCACACGGGGACTGGAACTTGCTACTTTATTTGCTTGATGATTTTGATGATGGCATTTGACAAAATGTAATGTTTTTTTTGTTGACTTGTAATTGGTTTTTACAATTTCTTATTACGTTGTAACCACTTTGAAATGTCTTGTGGCTGAAAGTGCTATACAAATGACCTCGACAGCCAGACATGTACCCTAATCTGTCATCCAGAATCATTGCAAGATCCAGGACAGAAGATTCAGACAGATAGTGGACCCCCGCTGTTCACGGGGGGTCAGGGGTCACAGCAGCCTGCGAATGGCTCAAATGTCTGAATACTTGAGGTCTCCGTCAGGAAATGCTAAAACACCACTTTCTAACATCATAAAAACAAAGCAAGGTTCTATATTGCAAAACATCATATCTACAAACCTTGTAAAGTATCAGTTGAAATCTAATGTATGTTTTTCATTCTGAAGAGGAGACAAAAAGCTTCAAAACAGTCAAAAGGCTGATCCGTTTTGCGTGAAATGCCAAACCGCTCATCATCTGACTTGTCAGTGTAATGACACGTCCTCAGGTGTCGACCGTCCAGAAAGCCTCTCGTCTCATTTGCGTGAAAAAGTTTGAAAAAGCTGAGCCACTCCTAAACTCCCCCAAAGACAAGTGGAAAGTAAAATGAGTCATATCTGAAGAGCACTGAAAACAATTTGAATTATTTATGCTCATTATCAGATGGATGGGTTTATCAAGAGTGGAATCACCGCAAAGAGGAGCAGGAGAGGAGTTTATTACTGTTAATCAACAGGGATCTCTCCCCGTCTTCATCCATCACACTAGGCCTTTAAATGCTGGACTGGCTGACTCAGACCCTAACATCTGTGCTCAGCAAAAACAACACGAAGAAGAAAGCGAACCTGCTATCTGTCATGTGGCGTCTTCTTTCAGTTGACCTCAGCCCTGTGGGAAGCATGTTGGATTAGTCTGACTGAACCATGTAAGTCAACAGACACACATGCTTTAGGAATGTCTTCCAACTGAGTTATGATTAAGATTGTCAGTAAATATTGAGCTGTTTGTTGACCTTTTTATCTTTCTGAGCCCCAGTTTCTGACATGACCTAAACTTTGAAGGTTGTTATTCATCTTTTTTTGGGGGTGTGTTCTGTATTATTTGTCAAAAAATATGAATTCGTTTTTCAGTCTTAATTCATCATATTTAATTAGGTTTACACATCACTGCATTTTCTTATCTTGATAAGAGAATGCATTTTCTACATCCACATTTGATGAACGTACTTGGATGTGTTACAGTTTATTGTTTTTGCGAATCAATCAAGACCAACAAAATTTGTTAGTTTTTTTTTTTTTTTTGACAAAAAAAACTTGTTGCAGAACCTTTTCAAGTTCTGCAATTATTTATGCTCAGAACATCCATCTTATTGTCTTCTGTGTAGCTTTAGCTGGATGCTTTGGGTCGCCGTCTTGCTGGAAAATAAATGTTCTCCAAAGCTGTAGTTTTCTCGTTGCTCAGTTCCACCCCGACTTACAACTACTAGCACCAAGTGGCTGGGCCTCTGTTGAATTAAGTCATTCACTTTAAAGGGAGTGACTATGTATTCAATCACATATTTGTGTTACATATTTTTATCTGTTGTCATTTGGTAGAAATCAGTTTTTTTTTATTTTGATTGATAGGGGAAAGCAATGAAAGGGTAAATTAAATTTTATACAAAACTGTGAAAGCAAAACTACAAAAACTCTCAAGAGGTTAAAATATTAAAGTATCGGTTTAATGTTAAAACGTAACTTGTTCACTTTATGACACTTGCAATAGAAAGCATGTACTCACAATGACAATCATTTCCATTTTAGAAGTAGACATCAAACAGCTGTTTCATACAAAAAATTGATTACTGTTTGCATTCAGATTAGAAAATAGAAAAACTTTTACTGTGTGTGAAAGTAGATAAAACACGTCTAAGAAACGAAACACACTACAATAATAACAAATTTCAAAATAAAACAACCTGGCTGTCTTTTATTAATGCAGTGCCTTGCAAAGGTAATTATACCCACTGAACCTTTACACATTTTGTCACATTAAAACCGACAACTTCAATATATTTTTCTGGAATTTTATGTGATTTGGAAGGAAAACAATACAATGTTTCAATTACTTGCACAGATAAGAATGTAAACCTCAGTGCAACCTTTAACCCTTCTCTAGTAAATACAGTCTAGCTGTCCTAGGAAAACACTAGTGATCATCACGATGACCAAGGAACATAACAGACAACTATAAGTGAAGTTAGTTTATTTAAAAAAATCTCAAGGTTTGAACGTTTTACTGTTTATCTAACATGATATGGACTGCCTATATGAATTGACAGGCTGGGCAATTAGAGCTGTAATCAGAGAAGCAGAAGAGACCTTTAGTAACTCTGGAGGAGCAGCAAAGATTCACAAATAAGGTGGGGTAATCTGTCAAAGGACTATCTGTTTCTCTACCAGGCGTCTCTAACCCTGAAAAAAACGAGATCAAATCTGGTAAACATACAGCCTAAACGATTGGCACCCGGGTGAGCTGAATGCAAAAGCATGCCACACGTTTCACAATTTTTTTATCGTGGAAACGTTGAAAAACAAATATAAATTTCCGTCCGCTGATGCTTTGTTCTGGTCCGTCATATCAAATACGTTAAAGGGTCTGTTGTTGTAATGTGACAAATTGTGAAACACTTTAAGTAGTATAAAACTTTATCGAGGCACCGCATACTTGAGCATCTGGATCTCTTCAGCATAAATGGGAGCAGTGGCCTCTAGCTGAACACTGAACTGACTTTCACTGACTGAAACGTGAAAAGGTCCAGGCTGATCTTTCCACCTTCGTTTCCAGCCCCATGAGTCACAACAGATCTAAAAACTTAACGTTCACATTTAACTACAATTGATGGTAAAGAGGTGGGATAGTTAAATACAAAGAGTTGCAACAATTAGGTCTTCTGTGATCTTTGTGTCTAATATTAAGTTTACGCTTTGCATGGGATAATCAGTTCAATATGAGAGCAGTTCAGAGTCTTCTTGCTTTAACAAACTGCTCGCTTGCTGGCGTGTCAGTATCCTGCGATCCCTCTTCCCCGCTCACTACGTTTCGTACATTCCCCTCAGCGTCTATCACCACTGTGGTCCTCCTCAGCTCCTCGTACTGCGTCTGCCTGTCAGCGACAGCCACACAGGCTGCTAGCACTTCATCGGACTCAAAGTCGTAGTCCTGCTCCAGCTCGGGTGCATTGAGGATCTGCTTTCTGGTCTCCTCCTCCTGTCTGATCTTCTCCTTGGTGGCCAGCTGCTGCTTCTGTAAGGTCCAAGCCCATTTCAGATCCTCCTGCCACAGGCTGCGCTCAGAGGGACACAGGTGGATGGCAATCTGGAAGGACCTCACAGCCTGCAGAGAGAGCGCCAATAGGAGAAACGTTTTGAGGAAGCAGTGGAAAATGTGAAATGTGAGGGGAAATCATTCAGGAAATGAGCTAGAAGTCTTTGAGATGCGTGTTCACACAAGAGAAACATGCAGCATGGGATTATGATCCTAACCTTCTTGCCCTTGACAGCTGTAGTTTGTTATGAAGCTAGATCAATATCTCTTTGAGTCGTGACTAGAAGATTGCATTGAAACTTACGGTCCCACTCAACAAAATCGCAAGCGTCTCTAGTCGTTCACACAACCAGGCGCCTGACTTGACAAATGACCATTTGATCCCCATGAAATGGTGAAATCGATTTCATCCGACGCCAATAAAGTTGACTGATGATCTTACAAATCAACTCTGACAAATATCAGAGACCTGTCGAGCATCTCCTAAAGCTATGGGGCTGGAAAATAAGGTGAAACTCAGCAGAGTTTAGCTCCTTAAATCAGCTGCTGAGGCTCTGACTGAGCTTCGAGAACCTGAAGAAAAGCTTTGGGATACATTTTTGGACTTAAAATGAAGATTAAAAGAAAATATATGTTAGCATTTTCAATCATTTTACAGAAGACGGAAGATGAAAATTAGCCATCTGACATATTTACATGAAACTGTTCATTAATAAGTACAGTATTTTCTTTTCAGCTAGGCTTTCCTTTTCTTAAAAGAACAGTAAAGACAATCCATCATTCACATATTAAACTGGCGTTGGCATCAAATGTTACAGATTTTTCAGAACTTGGATGATATAACTCACACTGATGTGCAAAAATTATTTTTCACACTGCCATACTAACTGCTTTTAGGGGGGAACGTATCTAGCAGGTTAACACATCAGAGTACCGCAGAGGAAAGGATTAGATTGTTTTATGTTTTACAAGCAATAATAGACTTGAGTTGCAATTAAAAAAAACATTTGTGAAAAAAAAAAAACAGAACAAAAAAAAAACAGGTCAATACATTTAATCCTCAATGTTCATCAAAAGAAAAATCCAGAGAAGATAAATGTATTTGTAACAGAGACCATAAATGCCAACATATTGTTGACATGCTGTTTTATTTTTTGCATAGTCTCTTTACCCTGAATTGAGTTTACTGGAAATTAAACAAAAGCAAGAACAGAACAGTCAATTAAAGTAAAAGAAGACAGAAAAAAAAATAAAAAATCAAGATCGTCTGAATTGCCAAACAGGCACAGCCTGAACATGTTGGTACACCCAATGTTCTAAAACACGACAGAACAAGTTGTACTAAAAATAGATATTTGTTCTGTCATACCAAAAGGGCTTCATTATGTGAGGAGGTGTGTTTATATTTAGTTTTGTTTGAGCTTAAGTAACTTTCAACACTTCCTATTGTTGTTTTTGGGGCTGTAGGACAGGTCTCCCGCTCTAAGGCATGCATGAGCGAAAATAACCCGAAGGGGTTTTTTAGTCTTAAACCAAGGCTGCTGTGCTGCTGGGAGGGTGGCAATAAAGTCACTTGTGATCCACAGGTTTCACAAACACAAGTCCCGGCGTGTTCCGAGGCAATTTAGTCAATCATCTCGGCCGCAGGCACCTGGGTGCGCTTCATATGAAGAGCATCAGATCAGAGGATGGAAGCGTACAAAAAATAAACAAACTGGGAAACAGAGTTATTTAATGTGTTACAGAGTAACTTCCAACACCGTTATTGATCTCAAAGTTCTTTTTTTCTTTTTTTTAATATAAGCACATGTTTCAGATATTGGCAAAACAACCACAAATATGGAATCAGCAAATATTGAGATGGATGGTTTAATAGATAGATGGACAAAATAATGGACGGATACCGCCGGGAATAAAGTCTTGAACTACATATTTTCCTATTTTCCTTCTTCATGCTTTGTGAAACCTGGAAAATAAATTCCAGACTTTTCCGAAGTGCTTCAAACCACAGAGGAAACCTGCAGCTTTTCAGAAACCAGACGTTGATGAGTTCAAGATAACAACATAAATGGTTAATTGCAGACCAAATGAACATTTCAACCCAGATCATGAACTGGTTGGGTATAATTCAAATCTATACTGGTGTGTTACAACAGGGAAAAGGCCTGAAGCTAAGAAATGTAAATGTTATTGTTTACTGCGGCAAAGAAATTTGCCCCAAGACTGTGACTTATAAAACAACTTGCATGCCTGAATGAAGTCGTATTCCTTTAAAATTTCCAAGATCCTTATCACAAAACATTATTTCTTGGAAGCCTGGAAGCTAATAAAAAAAAAAAAAAGAAAAAAAAAAAATCAAGTTTGAACAAATAAGTTTGTTAGCTAATGTTTCTCAATTTAAAACATAGCTCCTACTGTAAATCTTCTTAAAAGCATTTCTAGATATTCACTTGGAAGAAGCGATTAAAAAAGGTGCTTAATTTAACTGATCAGTTGTTACTTTCTTAAGCCAAACCTTTCACCCTCTGAAGAAACCATCATTACTCACCAGGTCCACCTCTCCCAGGTTGAGCTGTGCCCGGCCCAGAGTCTGCCAGCCCTCCCACCACAGCGGCCTGAACTTCACGGCCATCTCTGCTGCCTTCACAGCAGGAAACACTTCATGCAGGATGGTCAGCACCTGCAGAGGAAACACACATGGAAAGACAAAAAAAAAGAGAAAAAGACTGCATCTATACTTCTGCGTATGCAAAGTCATCAAGAAAATACCGATCCACACATAGGACAAGACACCAAAACCAAGCAAGGAACAGATAGGAACTCAACTCACTGATGAACAGGAAATATAATGGTAAATCAATAATATTCATTTTCTTCTTAGTGGCATTTTTTTTGGATAATTTAATTAATTACTAGACTATTCATACAAAAAAAAAAAAGATTAAATAGCAAACGTGAACTCTGATGGCGTCTGGTTGCAGGAAAGTTTACTTAGAGGTGTCAGTTAAATACTGAAACACTTTTTACATATTTACCTCTGAAAGGATCATTAATTGCTTATATTACAAATAGTGTGAAAATCACAAGACAAGCAAAAATGATTAGGCATGAGATGGCATTGAAATTGCTTTTCAGGTCTTATTTTAGCATGGCGAGCTTTTACCAAGGCTGGTGGTGAGGTTTTCCACAGGCTGCCAATATTTCCAAATCTAGCATGCTTTATTACAGCCAGAAGTTGAAAGCTCTAACTGAGAAAACAAAGTAACTCTTTAGTAAAAGACAAGTACTTTTCTTTGCTGAAAAGTACTGCTTTCTCTCGCTCTCACAGCCTGAGATGCGCAGAGATGTCTGTCGTAGAAAATTGCTTCTTTTTTTTCACTGTGTTCTTCCTCTGAGGGAAATCTGAACGCTTAACTGATACTGAAAATAGCTGACTCAGCAACATCATCTACACAAAAGACTGTTGTTGTCAGCCTGACTTAGTGGCACTAAGTCTAGGGCATTTACTGACTGCAGAAATTTACAATCAATTGACCAGAAAACATTAAAGCATCATATGCATCCCTTCAACTGCTACATTTAATAAAGTCTAACAGTAAGTTTCTGGGAATGTTTGATGTTAATCAATCAATCAATCAAGTTTATTTGTGTAGCACATTTCAGCATGATGGCAATTCAAAGTGCTTTACATCATAAAGACATAAAAATCAGCTACATTTTTCCGAGAGCCATCATTACACATCAAAATGTTGGTTAGTGTTTCATTTACCACGGTCCAAAATCAATTCTGAACAGATGGCTTTTTAGAATTGATTTAAAGGCACTAAATGCTTCAGCTATTTTGCAGATTTCTGGAAGTTTGTTCCAGATTTGTGGTGCATAGAAGCTGAATGCTGCTTCTGGTTCTCGGAACGCAGAGCAGAACCAGAACCAGAAGACCTGAGGGGTCTGGAAGGTTGGTACAGCAACAGTAGATCTTCAATGCATTGTGGCGCTAAGCCGTTCAGTGATTTATAAACTAGCAACAGTATTTTAAAGTCTATTCTCTGAGCTTCAGGGAGCCAGTGCAGGGACTTTAAAACTGGTGTTATGTGCTCTAACTTCCTGGTTTTAGTCAGAACGATGACAGCAGCATTCTGGATCAGCTGCAGCTGGAGGCTTGATTTTTTTAGGCAGACCTGTGAAGACGCTGTTGCAGTAATCAATGCGACATTGGTCCTATAATCCTGAAAATGTTCTTCAGGTGATAGAAGGCCAACTTTGTGACTGCCTTTATGTGGCTCTGAATGTTCAGGTCAGTGTCCATCACTACACCCAGATTATTTCGGGCCTGACCGCTGGTTTCCAGCTATAATAACAGAAGCATTGACTCAAGATCGCTTCTCTTTAGGTCCAAAGATAATAACTTCAATTTTGTTTCTGTTCAGCTGGACAAAGTTATGGCACGTCCACACATTTATCTGTTCTAAGCATCTGTTTAACATCTAATGAAATAATTTCAGCTTTTTTTTTTCTTTCTTGAGAAGTTTATTCATAAGTATTTTAAAAGCATGCTCCATTTTACAAATCTGCGATAAAACATAAATCAATATGTGATTTAAAATTTTATGTATCCAAGTCAGGTGAATTTTCTCCACCTGCCACAATAGGAAGGAATATATTCAGTCTCATTATAAAGTTTCAATAAAAGGCAAAACATTCGCAAAATTTCTTTGCAAAAATGTTTTGTCGTTTTAATATAAAGCAATTGGCTCCATACCTAGAGCCTATAAGGTTACATATAATTAACCACATGAACATAAAGAGCAGTGTGCAAAGCAGCAGCACCGTCATGTGCTTTAAATTTCTTCCTGGAGTTAACTTACATCTCCCCTGACCCGAGCTCACACGTATCATTGTTGAAGTGAACTCGTTCCCCTCCTCAGTCTCTTAAACACTACTCTGGTGTGAGATTACCAGCTAGATTTCTGTCTGTGATATATGAACCATACAGTTCTTGATTGAGGGAAGTACCCTCTTCCAAACAAGAGGCTTTACATATCCTGACAGCACTGATCCATCTGATACTTCGTAGATTCTGAAGCAATTCACTCTCGAGTGTACAGGGCCATGACACAGATTTTACACAGCCGTTATTTATGAGACAATGACTAAACCAAACTGCAAAAGCTGTGTTTGAAAAACTAACTGCAACCTATAATTTAGCAGCTTGTAAAATAAACTTTAGCAGCAACGAGCTGAAATTTCTCGAGGCCTTATCGGTGTCTATCACCCCGGAGGGATTGCGTCCCCCCGCTACTTTGCAACACCACTTCAGTTCACCGAGTTCATGAAGACTTCTTAACGTCCCACTACAGCATCTCAATCATACTTGACAGGGCCACTGCACCACTAGAACATTTTCTTTAAAAGGAGCAAGCTAGCTCAACCAAGAAGTCAACTCAGTGACTACAAGGTGCCCTACAAACGAGGCCAGATACATTTCACCAAAACTATATTATCTCCAATGCCAAATTACTTCATGCTACTAAGTAACAGCGGGTTCCATTGTATGATGGAAACACATAAGACGAGGAGGTGAAAGCTGTACAGATGATACCAGCTTTAGATGTGCAGGAAGCCGGATGTGTTGGGCACATTAATGATTAAATTAAACGGACACAGAGCATCTAAAGGAAGAAGAAGAGGGTCGGCATCATCGAACACGTCGTCTGAGCAACGGTGCGGATCTGAGGTATGTCGGCTTATTGTCGTTTTATGGATGTAGAAGCATCAAGTAGAATAACTAACCGGCGCTGCTCACAATACACGCAGAAACGCTGAAACGGTCAAAGTAACCTGAGGTCAGTGTGTGTGTAAACTCGTCACGGCTTGAGAAGAAACAAAAAAAAAAAACTCAACACAAAAACTGTTTAGGGTAGAGTTTCTCCAGGCCTGGTCCACTAATGATTTCCTTCTCAAATTTCCTGTAATGGATAATATTATATTAGGCATGGAATACTCAATGTGATGAGAATGACTACAGTTACAAGGAGAGGGTTTATTGTGTTAGCCTATATTGTATTAGTTATAGTAAATGGATAAATAACGGGAAGAGGTCCATTTTGCCCGACTGCATCCTCCAACTTCAAGACCGTTCTGCTGAGTTCAGAAATGATTTTCTTTTTTCCTGAACATGAACAAGAGATTAAAACCAGACATAAATCATAGACGCTAAAGTACAAACACAAACAGACAGAAAACAGACAGACAAGAAGAAGAAGAAGCAAAAACACAGAAACTGAGTTTATTACAGATTCAGTATAGGTTAGTCTGGGAGAGTGGCGTCAGAATCAGGTGCAGTCTCCAGCTGATGACAGAAAATGTCCATCTTTCTAAAAGCGTTTTCACTACTGGCTTGGTGACGATTAAAAGTGACAGTTCACAAATGATGAGAGAAAATGTGGCTCTTACTATGGCTTGCAAGAATAGTCATACCACTTGACTCTTTACATGTTGAATTACAACAAAAATATTCAACATTTTATCTTTGGACTTTATGTGAAAAACCAACATGTAGTGATAATTATGAAGTGGAAGAAACTGACCTATGGCTAAGATGGATGGCCAGGCAGTTTGTCAGACTGCATTTTATTTACGGGTATCATATTAAGTTGAATGCCACCGTTTTCAGATCTTTACTTGTAAAAAAAAAAAAGAAAGAAAAGAAAAAAGAGAGATAGCAACCTTTTAGAGCCACAAAAGCAACACTACTCGTCAAAAACAGGGTATAGAAATACCAATTTTAAAATGGAATTTGCTTAAAGGCTAAAGAACCATAATTTTACTATTTCTAGGTTTTAGGAGGAAAAAAAAATTGCTTATTTTCCTGAATTCCATATTTTCCTGGTAAGGAAGAAAAAAAACACATAGTTTGTGACGTAATGATAAAATGGAGAGAACAAACCAAAATGTATTCCTGCACTATTATTGTCATTCTGTTGTGGAAATTTTTATGAAGAAATTGCATTGAAAAGTGAATTGCTCACACAGCTTTTCTAAAGACATTTAATATGACAAAATAAAGCAAAAACAAAAAAAACACCTTGTAATTCTGGTCTACTTTCAAAACACTATTCCACATTCCCATGGCTAAAGATGGTGGCGGGAGCATTATGCTGTGGGGACGCTTTTCCTCAGCAGAAATAAAGAAGCTGGTCACAGTTAATAAGGAAACAGGTGCAGCTAAAAACATTCTTCCTGGAAGAAAACCGGCTAGAAACTGCACCAGACTTTACATGGGGTTGGCGGTTCTCTTTCCAACAAGAAACCCTACACCTAAACATGCAGTGGAATGGTTTTAGATTGAAGCATATTCAAGAGTTTGATCTGCAGAGATCTGCAGCTTTCACCACAGATAAAGTTGATTCAAAGCAGTATTTACTCAGGGCAGCTGGATACAAATGCAAACCACATTTTTCATGCTTTCAATTGAAAAAAAAAGGACAAAAATAATAATAATTTTGGTTTCACTTCCCAATTATACTCTTCATTGTCTAGTTCAGGCATATACACTAATATAAACACACAAAAGTTTATCAATGGGACGTGACAAAACCCTCATGAATGCAGCAGCAGGGACATCACTGAGAAACCATTAAGTTGGTAAATATATACCGTACCTGAGACTTCATTTCGTACAGCGGAGAGTTGTCTGGAGTCAGCTGAATAGCCTCATCCCACTTCTTTATGGCCTCCCAGTGCCTAAAAAAACAACACACACATGCACACACGTCACACATACACACTCATCTCTATGATTCCTTATAACCATGACTGTTCTACAGTCATGGTTCTGCAGCCCTACAGTCACAGAAACAGCATGGCTTTGTTTTACTGTCTCAGCTCAAAATTTTATATACGTTATGTAACTAAAACACGGTTTGCTTTGTGGATATAATGAGAAGATTTGCCCAGATTATTTCTGCAAACAGACATTTGTGAACAATCTGAGTTGTGCAACACCTGTCCATTGGCCTGACAGAATGGCAGAGGTAACAAAGACTGCAAAAGCTTAAACAAACAGACAGGTTTCTGCAGTTTAAAACAGGCTGCAAGTCAGAGTCTGCGAGGTAACAGGGTTGATGACCGCTTGAGAAAAACCACTAAAACATAAACAGGATTTTCATAAACTTGGTCATAAGACACATCGACAAGTCCCAATCCAAGCAGCTGTCACCACTGGTTTCAGCTGCTTTGCATACATTTGTTTTCACAGCACATGTTTACTTTTTGACCGCACCGAATCGACATCTTCAGTCTGTGAAAAGCGTCACTTCGGGGTCAATATTGACTCAAAACAAGTTTCCCAAACGGGGGAACAAAGACTAAGGTGGAGTCATTAATTTGACCTTCCCATTGTCAGGTCAGCAGCTTTCACCACTTAAAAACGAGACGGATGACCCGAGAAATCCGAAAGCAATTAAGACCACCCAATGAGGCAATTAACATCGATCAGGTGAAACAATATATTCATAAATCATTCGGGTGGATTTATAGGGAAGAGAGCTGACTGAGGAACTAGAAACTGAGGGAGTGCAGAAACCTTCTCTGCATGAAGGAAAGGAGGAAATTAAGCAATGGAGCACATGAGGCAAGGAACAAAAAAAAAGCCTTTCATAATGAATCTTATATCTTTGTTTATCAGTCAAAAGTAGACTACATAAAGGAGGCAGCAAAGAACGCACTAATTCTTATTTCGTTTACAGATGTAAACAAAAGTTTGAAAACAAACAAAAGAAAGTCAGGAGCTTTGCAGCTCATCTAAATACAGAAAACAGTAGAGAAATAGGAAGTTGTGACAATTCAACACACAACAATCCCCCCCCCCAAAAAAAAAAAAAAAAAAAGAGAAGCTCTCCCCTCACATGATGAGTCGTACGAGGGTTACTAGAGTGAAAGTTTTGGAGGAGTTAAAAAAGTTTCTTTCAAAACCTGAATGTCGCCAAATTTGGCTTTTGTAGAAGCAAAAGCAGTCAAAACATTTGGACACAACTTCCGCTTGAATTGAACGAGGGAGGCAACATCACTTCTTTTTAGATAAGACGTTTTTAAACCTGTAATTGGCAAGGTATGAGTTGCCAAGGAGTAAAACATAGTTTATTAATAAATTAGAATTCATTACATGTTTTTATAGAAATAAATAATTGCTTCAAAATGTATAAAACAGCTATTACAGACAAGGTGACTGTTCCGTATTTCAGTTGCTGTGTCGATTAACCAATCACACCTCACACCGCATCCTTATTTTATAACACCTATCAAATGTAAAAATGTTCATTTGCCAAACCTTTTTTTGATGAGTGGTGGCCTTTATTGCCCCAGACAATAACCTTGCTGACAAGCTGCTTTTTGTTAAGTAAAAGCAATGGCGTTATATAACTTTATAAAAACATCTTTATAATACTGTGTGCCACAATGAAAGCATTGTATTTTTACTGATTATGATGAAATCAGAAAACAAGTAAACAGAAAGGCAAATATAACTCATAAAACATGAGGATGATGTCAGAAATACCAAATAAAAATAAAAAGGATGAAAGCTGTAAGCCAAAGATTTTGGCAAACTGTGTAAAGCATTTGAGTAATAATATGAGTCTGACAAAGTCCAATGATGATAAAAAAAACTGTCGTAAAGTATTAGTAGCAGGATATAAGGCTGTAAATATGTTTCTTTTTCACAGCAGGGTACAGCAGCTGACACTCTGGGTGTAAATGATGGTGCACTCAACAAATAAAGAGTAACAGCCGGTATAAGACGGCCACATCAAATCTAGTTAAATATTAACAATTCACTGATAGTAAAAGTACATTAAAATATCTACAGAAAGATTCCCAGAGGCTCAGATCAGAAGCAAGGCCCAAGGAGCTCCCTGATTACATCAGAAACATTCAAACCTCTGTAATAAGAAACGCCCGTCAGAGGTCAATGTTCCTGGAGACGAAAATGCTCCGTCACCAACATCCCTGAACAGACACAACCTCAAATCTCTAAGCAGCCATTAGGCAGCACCAACGTGGCATCATTTCCAAGCAAAATCCACTTTCTCTGGGCAAACATGATTACAGGCAGCAACTAAAGGCCACAACATCACGTCCTCTGCACTATCAGGGTTTGTGCAAAGCAACTGTTCTTCTGACTGAAAAAGGCCAATGGGTATAATATGTTAGAGGCACAATAAAGATCAAGAGGCCTCTGAACTTGGCCATGCAAAGTAATGCAAAGATACCAAGTGAATAACTATTACCATAAATTAAAAATTAAATATTAATATTTTGTTTAAATCCCATCAGTTTCCCAGGAAAAGCAAAAATAACGGCATTTCCCCACTCCATTATTGTTGCAACACAAATATTATTATGACATCAGGTGGTAGAATCAAGTTTCACAGAAAGGTTTTTAAATCTCCCCCAGGCTTGATCAGCAGGCTGTTTTTTTTTTTTTTGTCCTTTGCTTTTAAAGTTTATGGTTAGTAAAATAAGAGCGATGTTAGCTGTGTACAATACTGCCCTCTCGTGGACAAATGGCAACAGCACACCTTTCTGCTCTAATAAAGGCCGTTCTGCCCAAATTTAAATTTTTTTATTTAATTGTTTGCCTTTTTTGTTTGTGGCGGTAAGCAAAAGGTATGCAACTAAAAATATGTTTCTTGATTCATTTTACTTTCATAGAGGACTTTTACTCTATGAAAAAGTCCTCAACTTTTACCTCAAAAATACAACAAACAATTTGTTTGTTGTATTTTTGGACATCCTCACACAATCAATCAGAAATGTGCATGCATAGCATTTCTAATAAAACACATTTATAGGATTACAATATTTCACCATCTGATTTGCCTCAATATTCTACCTGTGTGGTGCTTTAAAGCGGTCAGTAAGGTGCCACAATGACCTGAGTTAAGTTGGTCCCCCTGCCTTCTTCAAATCAGACAAAATTGGTGTCAAATGTTTGTGCTGGTTTGTGCAACAAAATTTTTGGTTTGTGCTATCATTTAAAAGATATAAAGAAATGTTTCTAGAGGTCATCAAAGGTCAACCAGCCCCCCCCCCAACTTCTTCAAATCATGGGTGTCAATTAACTCGACTACGTTTCTGCTGGTTTGTGCAGCAAAATTTTTTGTTTGTGCTGCTTTGGCTTTGAGGATATTAATGAAAGGTTAAAGGTCAAAAGGTCAACCAGCCCCCCCACTTTTATAAAATCAAACAAAATAGGTGTCGATCAACTCGACTTCGTTTGTGCTGGTTTGTGCAGCAAATATTTTCGTTTGTGCCACTATCATTTTAAGTGGGGGGGCTGGTTGACCTTTTACCTTTCATTAATATCTTCAAAGCCAAAGCGGCACAAACGAAAATTTTTGCTGCACAAACCAGCAAAAACGTTTGACACCAATTTTGTCTGATTTGAAGAAGGTGGGGGGGGGCAACTTCACTCAGGTGCCACAATGTGCGAATGTATCCGGTGCTCTCACCTGCCCTCTTCAGCCAACAGAGTCCCCTCCTCTTTCAGCCTCTTGCTCTTTGCGGCACAGTCCTCCAGCAGGATCTCCCTCTTCCGCTTGATGGCGTGCAGCCAGTCCACCTCTTCATCCTGACCCGCCTCACCATCACCTTCAGTTCGGTCGTCCTCAGTCTCAAACTGCTGGACCACAGACTTTGACACCTTCTCGCCAATCTTCCTCTTCCACCCAAATGAGGCCATCCTGAAAGACAAGACTTTTATTCTGAAATGCTAGTTAAGAAGCTAATATGTTGATGTCACAATAAACGAGGTGGCTGATATGCACAACGCGTTTCAACTGTTTTCAAGTGGTGAATACTGGTTTATTTAATTACATTGTGAAACATGTCGTGAGCTTTTAGCTAGCGTTAGCATTGATAGCCTAGCTGCTATGTAATAGTTCCGAAACAAAGGACATTAGCTTGGCAAAACAACACTTTATTCTGACCGAGCATTACTGAAAGTAGAGACATTAGAGTGATGTTCAAACAATTACAGGAGCTATGCACACATACATTTACAGCTGTCCCACACATAAAAACTAACACGCAAAACCTAGCTGTCAGCCATTGTTTTTAACCTTTAATGGTGCGTTCAATGTACGTTGAAGAACCAGAATTTTAGTCATTTCGCCATCATTTTACAAGATCAAAAAATATATAATTATTTCCCATGTTTCTTTTTGAAAATAACTCTTAGAAAATGACATCCCCATTCTCTATTTTGAGTATAAAGGTACATTCACGCGAAGCAACCTTAAATAGATGCGTCAGAACCATGAATTTAACTTGGTATTTCGTTTCCCACGTAAATGCAGCATCACCCGGAAGATGTTTACAGCTTATTTCAAAATAAAAGTAACTTGTAAATTTAAAGGTAATCAGTACTTCTGAAAATGCTTCAAATTTAAATATTTTTTGCAATATATTAGGTATACATCTTTAATTTACAGTTCATTAATTTAACATATTGTTCCTTTTATATTTTTTAGAGAAACTTTAAACCTTTTCCCACTGTAACATTTCTGAAAGATAATTTTAGAATAATTTATTCATATACAAGTCTGAATAAGAGCTATAAAATTCAACAGAAAAGATCAAACCTAATCTAGTTGCCATTATTTAAAGAATGAGTTCACAAAGAAACATTTATTCAGAATAGCTACATAAAATAAAAAACAAAAACACTTCCAAACAACAGTATGCAATTTATTAGCAGTTTATTAGCCAGTTGTGTATACAAATGATTCAACACTTTCCATTTAGATTTACACTGCTCAATCTGGTAGGGACTCCCCTCACACCAAACAAAAATAGAGCAATATATTGAAGAGGTTCAACCAGACTGTATTGAACAGTCTTCTAGGACACTTTCCATAATCTCTCAAAGAGTTAATGTTTTTTGCACACATTCAGCTTTCCTACAAAACCCATCATGTAAGGCATGACAAGTTTTGATAATCTAGACTTTCAAGAAACCCTTTAAAAATAAGTACTATTTTAAACCATGTCTACAACACTATAAACTGTCTTTACCCTTTTTTTTCAACCTGTGATTTAAAAACTGAGACATCAAAGTCAAATATGAATTGAATATTTTTGGGTGGAAACCTTTCATACACCACAAGAGGACATGATCACAATTATTGACACACTTTGCAATTTTAATCATGATCTGAACTTATTTCAGCATTGTTTAAAGCTAAAACCCAGTAATCTCAAGCCTCAGAAAGGGTGACTTTTAAAAAAAAAACCAAAAGAAAATCAAACTTGAGGTCAAACTTTTATTCATTTTGTAAGAAAGTATTAAGTTTTTCAAAACCAGTTTAAATGTGTAAGACTAACAACATAAGCCATGGACATCAATCTTTAAAAACTGCAAAAGGTGCCAATATTTCTGACCAGCACTGGAATCAAATTTCAAGCATAAAAACAGATGAACAGTACTAATAAGGATAAGGCAGCCAAACAATTACCACTCAAAACTTTTAAGACTGAACAGGAAATGGAATGAGATGTGTTCTGTTTAAAAACATACCTGTGACTTTTAATCTGCAAGTTTAATGTCCAGACAAACTTTATCAAATACAAATCTGCCACACGTTTACCATCTTACCAAAAACGTTCCATCCTTAACAATTTACAGTACCAAATAAATTCAAGTCTGGAATAAAATGTCAAATTTCAAAGGAATGTGAGAGCAATTAAAAAATAAAAATCTGAAGGAAAAAAAAAAAATTTATATGTATTCATTTTGCACATATCGGCTATAACTGCTACTATTTGTTTAAAATTAGGCCTTGAGGTCTGTATACATGACTGATTGGCATTTATGAAATGAACGTAGGCCAAAGGCATTTAACTCAGTAATCATACTCATATCCTATACTTTATCCCAAACAGAGAAAAACATAAAAACTCAAAATCAATTTGTCCATATAATACATGAACACTTAAAATGATATATTTCTAGATTTGTGTCATAACAAAACACCTCTTAAATTGAAAAAGCAAGCTAGTTATCTAGAAAGACAATCAAGTATCAGAATAATTGTGATTGAGGGCAACAAAACTGACAAAGACCTAAAAACAGTAAAAAAAAAAAAAAAGAGAAAGGAATATATATTTATATATGTCTAATATCCAGCAATAGAATTTAATGCAAGAAAAAAAAATCAAAATTCTATTACAACCAATACCTCCTCCACTTAATGCATTGATAAATATGTTCACGCCTTTATAAAAATGCAGGGGGACAAACAAGTTCAAACAATTGTTTTTACAAAGAGGACAAGATCATGAACATTTAAGTATTTGACAGAAACAAGAAAACCCTACATAAATCTGATGAAGCATCCTTTTTTTTTGTCCCTGACACACTGCAGACATCAAGGGTCACTGCATGTTTTGGGGTCCAACTGAACGTGAGCGGCATGGAAAATAGTGCAGTGCCCCGATACATCTGCAACGCCTCTCTGATCTCTACCAAGAAAAAAAAATAATAATAGAAGCAGCAGAAAATTAAAAAAGTTGTGCAAAAGTGCTTCCTGCCTCCTATGACTGCCACTCAAATCTTAACCCCCCCCAACCCGTGGCTTCCTCCACTGCAGGCCTAAAAAAAAAAAGATTTTGTTCTCTGTACTGAAACGTGCGCCTTACAGGCTATAAGTACAGACCGTTCAGTGTAATCACTTCCGCATATAGTTGTACTTGGGATGTGGGCATCTGTTGTTAGGACTGATTTGGAAATTCAAAGACCCCCCCACCTTCTTACCCTCTCCTCTGAAATGTTCTGTCCTAGTTAAGTAGCACGTGATTCCTTTCTTCAATTCCTACAGACCCAGTCAGCTCGGTATACCTCCCCCTACAGCTCAGGAAACGCCAACCTGCATCAGTGCCATGGAACAATCACTTCATCCTCAGCCTGGATAAAGTGAGCCATGAATCGGTTGCATGCTTATTGCTATAAAGACACTCAGAGAGAAAAAAGGCTAGCGATGATTGTTTTGCAAGCTATCGTGCAAGTAGTTTAATAAGATTTGCGCACATCTCAAAGAACTCGATGGTGTGGCTCCCCGGTCGGGGGGCGGGTGTGCTGTCCGCACCACCCGACGAGTCGACGGACGAGGTCAGAGAGGAACCTAGGGAGCCTTCTGCGGTCTTGGTGGGCTGCACAGTGCTGGAGGTGGCCGAAACGTCTGCTCCCTCTGCGTCGCTCTTTACTGTGGCGCGGTGGTTGCCCACAGACCCAGAGCGGAGAGGGGTAGCAGTTCCAGATTTAGTCTCCAGCATATCATCTGAACGGCACAAGAAAGACTTTGTTTAACAAGGAAAAATCGACAAAAACTTACAAACACACACACAAAAAAAAGATTTAACCTTTGAGAGATTAACAGCACTTACTAGCAAGAGTGTAATAATATCAGTAACTGGGAAATACTGATTAGAATTTATTACAAACATTCTGTCATAAAAAGTATACTGTGAGGTTTGTAAAATCTTCTTTTGTGAAAACAAAGAAATGGGGGAAATCTTTGGTTGAATCCCATAGGACACTCCCTACCACTAGCAAACCCCTTCCTCCATCCCTTGGCATTTCATTCAGAAAGTGGTTCACATACTTTACTGAGAAATAAAGCATTCCTAGAAACAGCATGATCAGTTCTCACCAATCTCTTTACATAAATATATATGGTCTAACATGCCCATATGAGTTGTGTAAACAGTCCTGCAGCAAATACTTTTTGTTTTGCTGGGACAAAAACGTGACTTCAATTAATCCCAGTTGACAAAGTACATGGATTTTTATCAGTGTTACACCAATACACCAACACAAACATATAGTATGTCTTATATTGTCTTAAAATAACATACTTTAATGGGAATACTAATCTTGAAATATGCTTGGAGTACACTGATGTGTGGTTTCACGGCAAACATACTGACGTATTCAAACCTTTATAAATTTAGTATAATCATGTTCCACTGGGTTTTCATTAGGTTGTAGGATATTTTCTTTGTATATATCTTAACAGAAATTAGTTTCTTTTTTGCTCATTAAGAAAAAAAAAAATGGCATTCAGGCTTAGTTTTCCAGAAAAACATTGTTAAAATTTTGTTCTAGTGAATCTTGTGAGCTGTATTTATAGGTATCACTCTAATAACCAGCATTTGCATTCAGTTTAATCCCTACATCTTTTGCAATAACCAACAATTAATATTTTTAAGCTGCAAGAGCAAGATTCTTCAGTCTTTTGAAAGAGGTCAGCTTTTATTATCCCCTAGTGGTTTTCTAGCATCCTTTGATGGCAATCAAAGGCAAGAGGTTTCCTTGTAAAAATCCAAACAAGACCGACCACACATAACTTCATAAAATTTACCCTTTGCTTTCAAAACATTGAGCTTTCATAACATATTTGTTTTGGCACAATCTACAATTGAACATTGCTAACAAATCAGGTCAGCTAGGGTCAAATTTTAGCCTCGTCCCCTTTAAACAGCACGACTGTGTCACATCAAACTGCCCACAAAAACACTCCTAACATTTTCGTTTGAAGTCACTGCCAAGTCCGTACAGACAACCGAAAGTCCTCATTTTCAGTCAATTATTAATAAAGTCTATACTAGAGCAGCACACTGCAGGACACGAGTCAGACAAACAACCTAAATATATACAGCTCAGGATTCGCCAAGATATCTAGGTCAACATAAATATGACATTAATGTGCTATATTTTTATCAACAAAAAGCGGAGTTAATTAGCTCAATAAAAAACAAAAATTTAAAGTCCAGAAAAACACAGGGATGAGTACTTTTAAAAGAAGGACAACCTCATACCAGATCTTAAGAAAACCATTTTCTGCAGCAGATCTTAAAAGCTTAATGAGTAAGAAAATGTTTAACGTGGGTGTTAAAGGTCAAAAATACAAAGTTTCTTTCAGTTTCCCTTAATTGAGGTCAACTTTTTGCAGAAATGTTCAAAATTGCAAATAATCTTTTTCCAATGACTAAATTAAACATCAGTCATTAGTTGCATTAATTAAACAAAAAGTGAGTGGTGCACTTTAAATGATAGAAGAGTGAGAGCCACAGCAGCAGGTTGAAAATAGAGAATACTCTATTCTATGAATTAAAGGAGAAGTTTAAATGCTTTTATTCTGAAGAATAGAATGTGTTTAATTCTTAAAAATAAGTTGTTTTTTTTATCTCCAAAGACATATTCTTTACCAAGTTCAGTTTTACAAACATGCATGTGTTCACTATCATTCAGCTAGTGAACACATTGTAGTCCTCCAATAGGACTGTAGTGATACACTAATCTCATAATACGACGTATATGATGATATTCAGCAAACAATACGATTTGATATGATTATGATTTTCTGAAAGAATGATTTGGTAACATTTTGTAGCTGTTCCATAGACTTGAATTAATTGGACTGATGGTGAAATACTGGTCTAACAAATGTTGTTTATGTTACATATTTGTTATACATTTGCTTTGTTTAAATGTTAATTGTATGGCTTTGTGTATTTGGCTGTGCAGAAAAGGAACCTTTTTTGTCTTATTCACTTATATTACATAATGTAGTTTATCCATTTCATTTCATTATCTAATTAATTGTAGCTGGTTGTTTCATTACATATCATGTTTTATTTTAATGTACATGTGCAACTGGGTAAAAAAATGTCCTGTGTGATAGCTGTCATTTATTTCATGTGGATTTGACATAAACGCAAAGTTAATGCGACTTGAGCCAACATATATGACTCATCAGTAAGTCCACAAGGTGATGGCTAGTGTAAGTGGGCCCTTGTGTTTCCAGACTGCTGTAAAAATTTGGCGATCTTCTTCACAGGAACAGGCAATCTTTATGTTCACATTTTTACTGTTGTGTGGAAGACTGAATGAGGTCAAACGCAAACTAATACAGTCCTAATATGCAGAACTGAGTGGAAGAACTTACCATCTATGCTACGAAAGTCAAGGAGGTAGGTTCTGCTGTCCACCTGGTAGAGTTGAAGGCTCATCTTGGTTTGCATTCCTGTGATAGGATTCTTCCTCCTCACGCGCAGATAATATGGATTAACAACCTAGAAAGAACAAGAAAATAAATACTGTAAACACACATTAAGGCAGAATCGGTTTTAAAAACTGCTAACGTTGGACGTTTTTCCCCTTACCTTCCACTCATAATCCAGCTGTTTCATTGCACGGCACACTTCGGTCATAATGTCGTTGGGTCTGCTCTGACTGCGGATCCCCAGGTGCCACTTGGCTCTTCGTACGCCCTGGTGCTTGGACTTCTGGGGGTTTAGTTCGTCCAGTGTGTGGCGAGACCTCGGAGGAGGCTCCGCCACGAAGATGGGTAAACGTTCGGGGTGGGGCTTGATGATTCCAGCCACGTCGTCCAGAAAATTGTCGGGCGGGCTTGAAGCCAGGTAGAAATCCTTGGCCTCGCTCATGATGCGCCGATTGTCGATGATTAGGTGGTAGGCCACTGCTAACGGGTCCTGGTGGTTGCGACTGTAAATGCAGGAGAGAACCTCCTCCTCTGTGCACTCGAACTTCTCACACACTTCTTTCAAGGCCTCGTCATCAATCATGTTGTTGCTGTAGGAGGGGTCTTCAGGAAACAAGTACTTTGGCAGATCTTGTTTGAACCAATCGTCTTCACTACGGTGGTGAAATAAACATATCAATATTTATAAACCAAAACAGAATAAAGACAATAATGATATTGCATTTTTGGCTTACCGGATCTCTTTAATGGTTGCCCTTTTCATTGGGTCCACTTGCAGCATGTGTTTAAGGAGGCTTACAACTGAGGGGTTCAGATACTGCGGCGTGAAAAAGATCCCATCGCAAATCTTTTTAAAGAGCGTTGGCACATGGTCGTCATCGAAGGGGAGTGTCCCACACAATAACGCATACAGAATGACACCACTACTCCATATATCCACCTCGGGACCGGCGTATAACCTGAGGACAGGTGTAAAAAATATATATGTAAGACTCGATGCAAAGTTTGACTTTCAGGGCTAATTTTCCACTTGAGAACTGGTTCATTACCTTCCTGAGATGACCTCTGGAGCAGCATAGTTTGGAGAACCACAACTTGTTCTTAGGAACTCTCCGTCTGACATCATGTTTGACAGACCTGCACAGAATTTTGAATTGTTAAAGCATTAAAAGGTTTGGTGTCATGTTAGAATCACAAACTTCAATTGGAGATAGACCAATGCAGTATTTTTTACAAATAAAAAAAAAAGAAAGAAAAGTACAAGTCCCCCTCTCTACATTTCTTCCAGCAGGCTCAGGGGAGCTGACCAGAGTTTGTGGGAAAATAAAGTTAGGACTTATAATGTGAAACATTTCAAAGGAATTTCAAAGC
Source organism: Brachyrhaphis roseni (assembly GCA_903066815.1). Lineage (NCBI taxonomy): Eukaryota > Metazoa > Chordata > Actinopteri > Cyprinodontiformes > Poeciliidae > Brachyrhaphis > Brachyrhaphis roseni. The sequence continues at coordinate 139,595 of CAEFZY010067987.1, forward strand.
CACATCTGCAGTTAATTTTACAATAATCAAAATTTACTCCAAGATTCACAAGCTATTCCTCATTTGTCTCAGAATAATAATAATTAAAAAAAACAGCAACCTTCAATCTTCACCTTTTTGTGTCACTTGTTCTTCTTCATGGCGTTATGAACATAAAAGACAGTAATGCTATGGCTCTGTTTGCCAAACAAACAGCAGTAGTAAAGTTCCCAGAGTTTATTTGACCTCATCGTGACAACTCATGCTTAGGCTCCCTGCAAGGAGAGAAAATCTCCTATTGTTGGCAGCAAGAGTAAATCTGAGTCATAGATAAAACAAATGCAATAACAAAGTACAGCTGGTGTAAGTTGAAGGTCGAGTTTCAACACTATCTATCTATCCATCTAGCCTTGGGAGTATTTTCCTGTGACAAAGAGGAATTCACCTTCCTCTGTTACATATTCAGAATTTTTCAGAAGTCTAACTTCACATTTACCCTCACTGTGCACTGATGTTCTCTTTTCTAGGATCAGGCAACATATTAGCCAATTTTCTGGTAAACAAGCCAGTGCTGCCAATAACTGGAAAGCCTGCTTGTGCCTTCTATTTCAGCATTCATGACTGTTCCTATCCTAACACATATCAAACAATGCCTGCTCTTAAAAACATCACACCAGAAAATGCTTGCAGAGTAACCTGAAACCTCACTGGCTATTATTTTACTATAACGACAATGGCGCCTCTTATCCAGCCTGCCAGGTGAAGTGTAGAGTACATACCGAAATCTGCGATCTTTGCATTCATGTGCGCATCGAGCAGCACGTTCTCAGGTTTGAGGTCTCTGTGCACCACCATGTGCCTGTGGCAGTAATCTACCGCTGATATGATCTGCTGGAACAGTCGCCGACTCTCCTTCTCTTCCAACTAATAGATCAGAAATTACCCATTAGCGTTCACACAAACCAATCAACGTAAAATACGACCCATTAATCTACAACTCTAAAATCATCTTCTGTATTGTCATGTCTTACCTTCCCATTTTTGCAGATGTAATCGAAGAGCTCTCCACCTGAGACATACTCCATGACCATGAAGATATCTGTAGGGGTGCTAATAACTTGATACCTGCAACAACAGTAATGAAAAAGATTAAAATCACATGAGTTATTAACAGCTGAGGAGCAGAACTGACTCAAAACAGCTCAGTTGGCAGGAACCTAATTTCATATCGTGCCAAAGAAGAATAAGTCAGAAAAATATGATTACAACTGATTACAATGAAATGTTAGAGAAATTGTGAGATGAAAGCATTTAAATCTAATCTATCATGTTTAATATCTTTTAAGCGTAACTTCTGTAATTTTAACTTTTTTTGTTTAGTGGTAAATCAAAGCTTATAAGGTTGTACAAAGTGAGAACCAGCACCTGGTTTGCAAACACACAGACGCACGCACACGAACACAGTGTTGTTGCAATGATCTATGACTCCGTCTAAATTATGGTACTGTCACCTTTAGCTCCCAGTTCTCATTTCTAACAAGAAGCTGTGCTGAATTCCCAGAATATGCTCTGAACTTAGACATTTGCTGTTTAATCGTAAAAACATCAGTTAAAACCAAAAGGCTTTAATAGAAGGAGCAGAAAAATCCTTAACGACTTTAATGTGGAATTTACACTGCAAAAAACCAAAATAAAAAAAAACAGAATAAACAAATGTCCTTTCTACACCAACTGATATGACATGATACTAATTGTGACATGTGATATTCCCTCCTAACATCAAATTACACAACTTTTCTCCACATCCCTCTGAGAACAATGCATCAGCTTCACCCTCCTGACTCTGTTCAGGAACCTGCTAGTCTTAACCTCACAGGAAGGCAATTCAAAACATCTCCTGCCTTAAGAGGGCAGTGAATACAACCACTGAAATAAAAACATAAATAGAAATTTAAAGAGTGAGGGGAAAAATTCATAATAAAAAAAACATTCAATTGTTCCACTGGAAGCCCATTTCTGTCTTGAAAGAAAAAAAAAAAGCCCAACAGGTTTTTATGTCATTATTATGAAAATGAAAGTCATAATTTTGTGTTTTAAAGTCGGTTACAATTTTTCTTCTGGTAATTATAACTTCAAAACTTGAAGTATTGAGATTTACTCTTGCAATTATGTCTTCATAACTCGTGATTAGGATATCTTCTTGTGTTTTTATTTTTTGCCTTTACGGCGGAAATGGGCTTCCATACATTTGCCGTAGTACTATTGTGTTGCACTGCTGCATTTGTTCTGAGACTAAACAGGCCACACCACAGAGTTTGTTCCATTTGCTTCTGCCCTCTGGAAAAGATGACATCTCTCTCTCTCTCTCGGATCCCACACACAAAGTTTACATTCTTGTGCAGGCATGACATGGAGCTGATGTTCAAGACATTTGCCACACCTAGTGTTTTATTTACTAACCCTCTAACTATAGCCTGCAGACAACTACCCATCAGACAGGAAGTACTGCAGCAATTTCCTTCTTTGTATTTAGATCAGTGCTCCTTTCAGGAACAGTGTATCACTGCTGTATGTAAGCAGCATGTTGCTGAATAAAATAGATTTTGGAATAGTCTATTCCAAAAGGTTCCTTATGAAACCGCAGGACATTTTGCAACACGAGTGTGACAGTCAGCTCCGACAGTAACTGTAATATGACTCACTGAAAATATCTGTCATCTTTCCAAGTTAGCAGGTACAAATGTTGTCAGGAACTTCACAAGTCATTTCAAGCAAGGCAAGGCAAGCAACGTGGTTATTGCCTCAAAAAGCTGCTCTTCGGCGAGTAATTATTTCAGGACAAAGAGGTCACACAGCCGGGTAAAGCTGGGGTCGTTGATAATGCACTTTTTGCTCATTAAAATGCACAACAAGAAGGGGGAGGGGAAAGCCCAACGCAGACAGAGAGCGCTGATGGAAAGGGACACGGGGTCAGATGATATCACCCTGACGGATGCATCCTGGAACGCACCATTTCTAAAGTCTGGAAATAGTTCAGTGGGTGGCATTAATGTGGCGGCGGGGGGGATTACGCGGCGGTGAGTGGGTGTGTAATCCAGGACTTACAGTTTAATTATGTGAGGGTGCCTGAAAAGCTTGAGGTTCTGGATCTCCCGGCGGATTTTTCCCACTACGTCCAAGCTGCGGATCTTCTGCCTGTTCAAGATTTTCACAGCCACTTGGTGCTTGGTCAGCTCATGTTGACCCACTGCACAAGAAGCAAATAACAGAGGGAGAAGAATTGAAATCAGAAAGCAAAAGCACATGAGTGCATAGACTGAACAGTCAAAAAATGTTTGCATATCTTTCATAACGTAATAAGAAAATTATTTCAGAACATTAAACATTTAATAGTTGCAATAGTTGTGTTTAAAGATATGCAACTTGTTTTATTTAAATGCAGCAGACAGAGATCAATTATTGTTTATTTACTCATCCCCGCAGTCCACACGAGGAATCAAAGTTCAAAGTTTACAGCCCTTTAAAAGCAAACTTCTGTGCCGCTCCACAAAGTCGCATTTTGTTTCTTCTTGACCTCCACTCTTTACGGCTGATGTTTGTTGTGGTATTTTTGCTTGAATCAGATTTACTGCTACTAACACATGCACACATCTTATTCCACAGTGATCTGCAACACATTACAAATAATATCTCAATGGAGAATTTAAAGCAAAAATGTTCTTGCTTAGTTAGAGGATTATTCCAATACGACAGCAAACAAAAAAAATACATTTCAATAACTGATTAAATAATGGAACAACAGAGCAGTTTGCTATGTTAGTCGATGCTCAAAGTTTCAGTTTATTAGATGTGCTGATAAAATATTCAGAGACACAAAAAGGAAATGCCAGGTCAACTTTGCCAGTCGTAATAAAACACTGGGGAGCTGGAATCTTAAAAATCCCTTTTTTCTCGATCAGTGAATATCACAGCGCTTTAATTTCTACTGAAGTGAACTGATCAAGAGCTGATTTCAGAAGTTGCAAGGAAAGGCTGAAAGTATTGCAGCAAAGTTGCTTGGTTTTTGGTCCATTTTAGCTTTTGCTCTCAGCCCGTCATAAAACATGATGGATCTGGAAATGTTGGCAGACTATTTATAACTCTTTTTGTAACATTGTATAAACAAAGCAGCAGTTCTGAAACCATTTTACAGAAACTACCACCTAAGTAAACAGGCCATTTCACACAAACCTTGATCACAAAATCCAATATGCCTGGCACATATTTGGAATCAAATAGACGCAGTAATAAAAGATTAATTTGCACTCCGGACAGCAATTCTATAACACTCTGTGCAACTTTGTAAGTGAACATCCTTCTTCACTGCTTAAATCTGAATACCCTTCGCACAGGGCAGCAGCTCCAATGCACTAACACCGTTTTGTTTTCCTTTCATCAGCTACAGGAACTGGGGGTACCAGAGAGATGAGTCACTGAAAATTAACTGGCTATAAACAGACCGGCTGTTTGTTGGAAGAGGGTGATAGGTCCAGGTTTATAATGTGTTAGCTTATAATTACAGCTAACAATTAGCACCAATTGTTAGCTGTAATTTGTACTAATTGTTAGCTGTAATTAGCACAAATTACATCTAACAAATCCCACCTCTGTCCAAACTGAGTAGGTAACCTCTGTTAATGACCTTAGCTACTACTTGGGTAGTCCTCTGAAAACACTGGGGCGAACATTTAACTGGTTTTGACCCAGTCCCTCTCCAAACACACATGGAAGCGTTAACGTTTCCTCAGCCGTAAAGGTCACAAGAGTCATTTTAATGTTTGCAAACAGGAAAAGGGAGACAAATCAATAGCAGTCAGGAAGATTTACTTCAGTCCCAACAGCGACTTGTGGATCACTGGGTTAGCTAACAGAGCTAATACCGCTAACTAATAGTATTGTGTCAGAAATAAAAGAGAAGTCTTGCTAGCTCTGTTGAATCATTCAGTTGCTTTACCCTAATATGTGGCGTTTCTCACAAGTAGTTAAAACTAGAACATGACAACACATGCGCTACATTTCCGATGTGGCGACAGTGTAGCTCGCTAGCAGGCTAAGTTAGCAGATAGGCTAAAAGCCTCCATCTTTCAGTCGCCAGGACGCACAGACGGCAACACATACGAGACATACCTTTAACCTTCCCAAAAGTCCCGACTCCAAGCGTATCACCGAGAATGTAATGTCCGATTTTAACTCTTCCCTCGTGTTTCTGTTTCTCCGTCGCCATCTTCCCGCAGTGGCCTTTCTGCGGGGTTAGCTTGCTGCAGCCAGACACGGACCGAACTCTGTGTGCGTCTCTCGAGCGGCTCCGAATCCGCTCCCCGACGCACGGATCCACCCCGGCACGCGCATGATTCGTCAAAGCCCGTAGGCGTGGTACAGTGTTGCCTTCACTGCACGCACAAAACTCTGAAATTTCAGTTACATATTTGAACCTGAAAAATCCCTTTGTTAATTCTCAGAAAATAAATAAATAAATCACAGTTGGTATAGTGTTTTCAAGACAGAAAACTTGACCTAAAAGTGTGTCTACTTCTGACACGTTTTGTGACCAAATAGCCCAGTTTTTGGCTCATCTGACAATAAAACCCTTCTGCCAGTATAACTTCTTAACATAACTATACAGTTTTAAAAGACAAGGAACAAAGACATATATACAACTATTAAAATATTTATAAGTTAAACTTTGTCTAAAACCAGTTTTAAAAAAGTAGAAAATAAAACTTCATACATCAATGCTCATAAAAACTCCATGAAAATGACTAAGGTCATGCAACACAGCATCAGAAATTTCACTTGCAAAATCAAGGTAGGTTAAACCAGTTGTCTCCCAAATACACACGTGAAGCATTCAAATAAGACCCATGTATCCTGTATCTGACTACATTACAAAACAAAACTAGCTCAGATATGCTTCAAATGTACATATTGAGGAAGCAAACGTTTTGTTTGTCCTTGTGTACATTGATAGTATGCAGGCGCTTAGCCAGCTCTTTTAATAATGGAGCAGGCAAACTCTGCTGGCACATAAATGTTGATCTACAATTCATTCTGTGCAAACTCTATTCCTATGTCGCAAAAGACAGACAAACATTTGAGAAATGAACCACATGCAGCCGTTAAATTAGTAATCATATTTTATTAGTTTGTTGTTTTTTCTCTAATCTAATTTTGAACTCAAAACATTACATGTCAATATTGCTTGCTGAGACAACTGTCATTAATTAAAATATGGAGATGTAGACAAACATTTATAAAGAATTGAGAGCCAAAAGAAAGCTAAGTCCAGCTTAAGCCTTCCAACATTCCAGAATTGCACCTCAAATAGAAATCTACCATCTCATGGAGGTAGTAGCTTACACTGATATTCCCCTGAACCCTTGAGGTTGTGCTTTCTGAAGGGCAAATATGTTTCCCTCATCTAAGTTTTAACTTCTCTGCAGATCATATTTTCTGTTCACATCAAATGCAGCAGAAGGATTTTTAGGTTTTGTTCAAGGTGTAAGCAAAAACAAACAACCCCACAAGAATGTCTGTATTTAAGGGTTCCGGGTAAATAAGTTCAGAGGCATGAAGGTTAGATGATGATTAGGATTTATTGACCAATAAAATGAGACGTTTTCGAAACCTGAGCCGAGCTGGACAGAAAGCTAATCCTCCGTTCCTCTGGCTGTAGCACAGAAGTCAGGTACATTGTTGCAATGATTGCTTCGAGATTAAACTGAAACTGAGAAATTATTTTCATTGCACAGCGTAAATAACAGGTCCTACATTTTGGTAGCCCCATGATTCGGTGGAGAGCTAACAGCTGCAGCATAAAGTAAAAATTACAAATGCTGCATTCAGATACATCTGGCTTCAGAGACACAAGTCATGTATGCTTAGTAAAAGCAGGGTTATTCATTCTCTTCAAAAGTTTATGACAAAACCCAGTTTCACTCAGCATTTTCGTTCTTGGAATTATGTCGCCGCCGGTGCAGAGCTTGTTGAACGGCAGTAGCGTATGAGTGCACTTGCACATATACTTTGGATGTCAGTCTTGTGACTCAAAGAGCAGCAAATAGACAATCTGTTGAAAGTTATTTTCTCTTTCGAAGCCTCCTTCAAACTGTTTTGAAAGTCGAGAAAATATTTTTTTTTCCAAGAAAAGAGAGCTATGGCTTCAGAGAAACATCCTTATCTGATTTCCAGGATGAGGATTGTCCCCCGGCAAAAGTGCTACTTAAGTAGCTCAGCCCTTATTAGGCTGAGATTTTGAATGCTTTGCCAGGAACTTTTCCACATCACAACCGCTTTAAAAAACTGTGGTCACTTTAAATACAAGGCGAGAAATAGTGACTTCCAGGACTTAATCTAGCAAGAAAATTGAGCTCTAGAAAAGCGAATAAGTTCCAAAGAAGCAGAATGAACACTGTAAATAGTGGCCCATTGAGTAAAACTCCACGTAGTGTATAAAATGGCTGCATTTAAGTTGTCGGCAGCTGACGGCCATGCCATTCTAAACACGCCCGATCTCGTATGAACTCGGAAGCAAAGCAGATTCGGGTCCCGTTAGTACTTGGATGGAATGGAATACCAGGTGCTGTAAGCATTTTGTCCAGCAGAGGGCGCTGAGGCATTATTTTCCTTTTCACCAAATTAGGATTTTGACCTTTTAATCACCACCAACGGGAACAGCTGCTGCTTTCAAATGGATTGCTTTGAATTTCTTCATTGGCTTTTTTTTTGTGTGGCCACTCACAACATTTTGGAGTAGGTTAGTCACAATTCTTAACCAGCCTCATCTCTGCCTGCTTCTGTACTCATACCCTACAAGTGTTCTCCATATACACTTGAGAACACTTGTATTTGTTGGATACACCGCAAGAAAAAACGTTCTACCCAGCAGATATGCAAGAATCAGCTGCAAGGACAGAGTGATGTAAATTTGTTCTTGTGGTTCTGGAAGAGAAAACGACTTTCCCTGTTCTTGTAGAATCTGGAACACCCTTAACACAGTTAATATATCATCTGAGTTTTAAATGAAGGTCCTGGGATGTTTCTGCTCTGTGTTTGCATCTACAATGGTTCTATACTGATCCGTTTCTGAAATAAAGACATCTCCACCTCCTAGTAAACTGCAGGCATTCATTTGACACACATGTATCCCCTTATAGATCTGAAGGTACTGGGGAAAAAGCACAATGATGATTTTGTCAATTCCCATCACATTAAAGTTTTTATGCAATTTACTCTAAATTCAATATCTTTATATTGAAAGTACGTATCCTCTCACTATAATTGAAATAAGTCAAAGTATCAAGTCAATTCAATCATATAGTCAAATTTGATTACCTTTCAATTGGATTTTGAAAGGTAATCAAAGGAAGCAAATTTAGTCCATAACGTCAACCAATTAAAAGCTGCCTAAGAGAAATCTAGATAATTGTATCAAATCTTTGTATATTAAAAGACAGGCCTCAGTATATTTTTTACAGGGCAAAACATTTAAGTTACAACAAAAGTTCAGCGAGGCTGAAGTTTTGCTGTATAGCAAAACAAAGAAATTCAAGGCTAGGGTGAACTCTAACCCATCCAATATGCCCACAAGAGATCAAAGTTGTAATCACATTTGTTTAGGTTGTGAATTTGTGAGCCTCCTCAACTTTCTATCATTAATTATAACTATCAACTATACCTTAGAGCTATGTAAGGGCCTAGAACTGGCGCTTATTTCAGTACCAACATTGCAATTTAAAATCCTTTCACACCACTGCCAATTTTTCTGACGTCACTGTGTGAGTTTCTGGACATATTTTGATTTTTAGAGATGAAAGCCATTTTGTTTTTTCATTAAAATGTGGTATATCAATCCTATAACAGTTAGATCCATCACCATTAAGAGATCCCACTGTTCCAATTCAGACCCAGCTCATCTCTTTGGCCGTTTCATGTTTTCTATGACCTCTGATTGCACCTGGTTTCTTTCTGTAAGCAATTTGCAATAAATTATGCTTATTGTACACATTGCTACCAATAATGCTTATCCTCAATGCTTTCTTTATGGTTTCATTGCCAGAATTTATCATATGCAACACATTTATTTAAAGGTGGCCTTCTTTGAACCAACTACGATCACTGCTAAAGTTGAACAGAAAAGACAAAATTATATGAGCGCACAGTTGCTCTTTTCATTGTAAGTGGGATGTGAGAACTGCAGCAGTGATTTGCTACGTCGCTGAAGAAGTCCTGTGATAAAGGAAGTAGCTTGGTTCTTTAGAGCCACGAAGGCAGTCAGCCAAGTTTTAAATTGAAATTGAAGGTGAACCGGGAGCCAGCGCAGGCAGACGGCACTGGAATTATGAGCTCTTTTCTGTACTGCTCAGCAACCTTGCAGTTTTAAACCACCTGCAGGTGAGTTACTGGAGAATGGGCGAGGCCTTAAATGCATAATTTAAAACGTAATAAACCAGAATGCAACAAAAGTGTGAATTATGAGATAAATCATCAACTTCTGGGGGTCAAGACCTGACAACAAACCACCAAACAGTTGAACATTAGGGGGGTTCATGGCCTTGTAAATGTATTCATACCTCTTTTCACATTTCTTGTAGGGACGGTGTTATCAGCATGCTGTTCTGTGTTCATTTTAATGTAGACCACAAAAATTGAATCATGGCCCCATCTGACCAGAACACTTTCGTCCACATCTTTATGTCCCTCAAAACTTCAAACTTCTAGTAGCTCTTAGTTCAAAATGTATTTCTTTGTGGCACGCTTGGATAAGGTGCAGACATGTCACTTATTCCTTTGTCTCCATGATGCTATTTATTTACTAATCTAGACTAAGAAACCTCTGAGGCACTCACAGAACATGCTGGGATTAAATTACACCGGCATTAACTAAATGATTCCTAATTGCAACTGGTTGGACTGGACATGTTTAGGCTTATCAGAGTAAGAGGACTCAAAATCCAGGTGCACACCACATTTCAGATATTGTTTATAAAAAGAAATACTGGCAGATCCAGTTGTAAAGTAATCAATTGATTTACATTTTTTGGACTGGCCCATCAAGAGTCTCAAGATAAAGATTAGGGTAACAGCAAGAAGGTCTGCCAAATTCAAAGATGATAAGCGGTCAAAATATCAATAGAAAAATGAACAAAGATAGATAGTAATCATAAAATGATTTAATGAAAGGACACATTATTGCTTTAATTAAGCAGAAGAATAAATGCAACGTTCGACATGTCGTTTTAAAAATAAAAGAAACAAGTTAAGTAAAAACAGAACTGATTCATTATCTTTGGACCATTATTCACCTCCTTTATCAGGCATGATTTTCAGTGTACTTCTGCTAGGGGCATGAATAATCTTGAGTTAATAGTAACAGTCCAGCACCAGTTTGTGCTGGTCAGTGATGTAAAAATTCCAGTAACAATGCATTGTTAAAGGTGATAAAGTTTAAGGTGTGAATAATCTTGCAAAGCAGTTTTTCTGTTATCACACATTATTCACACAAAATCAATGCTTTTGCTTGGACTGTCCAGTAGATGGCAATGTCCATGCATGGCTTTTAAAAACAGGCAAAGGTGTCATGGGCCTTCCTTGAGCATAATGTTTGTACACATAAATAATTTTAAGATATCAATCTAGTTTTAATTCTTAATAAGGGCTGATATTATGCATGGATGGTGATATTTTGGAAATAGCTGATGATTAATCAAGCTCATGATCAAAAAACAAAATAAATCTTGTTTAAAAAGTTGAAAAGAGTTTTTGAGAAAAACCTTAACCCTAACCCCCTAGCCCTAAGATTACGAAAAAATGAAGAGCTTAAAAATAGAAATTAGCTAATAATGTTCAAAGCATGTAAAATAGTAATTCTATGAAACTTATTGGATAAATTTGAGTCCAATAAGGACTCAAATGTATCCAGTTAACTCCTATTTTAGCTAAAATGGCTAAAAACATACACCCAAAGGTAATTGCTATTTACAGGATTGCTTTTTTTCCTATCCTTTCTTACAGTGTCTTGGTATTTTCTCGTCCAGAGTGGCTCTATAAGCCTCTGACAGTTTATTACATGCTACAGTGGTTATCATTTTAATTACAGAGGTGCTTAATATAATCCCGGTAGGCCCGCCTGTTAGCAGGCTTGTTAGAGTCCTGCTTATTATCCTCCATGCTGTTCCACACCCCAGCAACTGTTCTCCCAAGTGAGAGGCAGCATAAACGGCCCTTACATACCATCCAGAATATAAAGAAGACTGAAACCAATTTAGAGGACTATTTGCAGCTGGTGATGTTCACACGAAGACATTTATTGCTAAATCACTCACACACATTGAAGGAAAATTGCGTAAAAGAAAAATAAATTTAAAGTATACCTTTGAATCAGGTTAGAGGGAACCAGTATTAAGACATTTTGTTGTAAAATAAATAAAATATGCAATGTGCAGCTTGACATGTTGCTGAAATCGCTTTAGTTTTACACTTACTGTTACAAAACTGCCAAAAATGCATAAAAGTAAATGTTATATTTGCTAAAAAGTGGGGCTGTGGTCAGTTTCAGAAGCCAGAATCTGGAGTACAAAATAGATACAGAGTTCGTTAGAAACAAGGAAACCACCAAACCCACTGGACAATTTTAGCAAAGTCCATATTGTGTCTGCAACCCTTTAGCATGTGAAAGTTGCTTATTTTATTGTAAATTTCCAAAGAAAGTGCCCTTTGAAGAAAGTGACAGTCATTAATATTACCTTCCCTCTTCACACAGAAGGATCTATTGTCAATTTATACTTGAAAACAAATAAAATGCATTTTAGAAGTCAAAATCTGGACTCGGAAGGTCCTATCCAACCACAAGATAAGATTCAAAATGGCTGCTACCATTGTGAAAGTTGCAAGAATCAACATGTGGTCTACATGGTTACGCTGCAAAACATGTTATCTGCTTGTATTACTAAGTGTGAGGTGCCTAGCCACTGGGGTCCGCAATTAGCGAGTCCCACTGGCTTTTCCAGTTTAACTACAACATCCTGACCTGTGTGACAAATTGCAGGTAGCAAGAATAAGGCAAAAACAACTGATATGTTGTGGAAAATCTGCACGAACCCATCTACAATCAGAAAAACTTCAAGAACACTGAGCTAAATAGGAGCAGGAGATGTTAGCAGTTGGCATAAATTCATCAGCTGCACCAATGTTTATGTAGAGAAAAATATGACAAAAAAAAAACCCCAACGGAAATGAGTTTGAAAATAGGAGTTAACTCCATATAGCTAAAATGGCTAAAAACATACACCTACTACTTACTGGCCGCTCCACACATCCCCAAGTTAAAAAAAATAAAATAAAAAATTAAGGAATGCAAGAACGTAACAAGTATGAAGAAACTTTAATTCCTTTGGTGTCTGCAAACAATGCACATTTTAATATTAAAATAATGTGACACTCCTAAAAGACTGAAAACAAATCATGTGTAAACCCTGTTATGAGTGAAAATACCAATTTCACAATAGTTTTGCGGGATATTGATGAGATAATGTGCGGATAGATACAGAGGCACAAATTACAGAAAATGTTTTACAAAAAGTAACAAATTGACAGGTTGATAAAATAGAAGGGAGACAGACAAATCAAAGACAGATCATACGCTTACAGTGAAATAGAAAACAAGGGTTAATAAGCAAAGGACAAAAAATAACACTGTAAATACCATTCACTCATGAATACAAAGCAATCACTTATCATTAATACTATCATACCTAAGAAACATAGATTCACAATTTCCTGGAATTACAAAGCTAAAAGTTTTTCTACATGAAAGCATGTGTGCTCTTCCTCCTTTCTGGAACGGCTAAAGCCTTACAGTATCTGCAGGTTGAGGCACTTGGAAAGAACATGATTGTACTTTATGTAGCAATTTTCTTTTGTGCATTTGTTCTGCTTTGTGTGCCCGTATGTGAAACGGTGTCCAAAAAGAGCAGCGGCTTAAACCTCATCTGAAACTGGATCAAACAGGCTGGTCTTCAAGCCACGCGCCAAAACTCAAACTCTTCCAGTTAAGAGTAATCTCTTTCTGCTCATCTCGTCAACAACTGTGAGGGAATTTTCAAAAGGAAGGTCGTAGTACCTTGGGTCTGATGATTAGGGCCGGTGTTGTCTGGAACTGATGGAGGTTTGCTCCATGCAGCAGCATTGAGGACGGTGGGAAAAATACATTGTAAAAACTGCTTCTTGTTATCTGATTTTTCAGAAGTGACCTAATCTTGCATTAAGTATGATTTTCTCAAATTAAGTAAAAATGATAATAATAATAATAATAATAATAATAAAGATGGAGATGCAACTTTTATAGAATTATGAGTGTTCCCTTAAAAATACAACCACAAAACACTTAGTAAAAAATATTTAACTTATCAGTTGGACTACATATACAACTATCACTGCTACATTTGATTTAAAGGGAAAACAAAACATGAATATTCACAGTCAAACATCTTTTAGTGAGTTTTAGGCTCAGTCTTCCAAATGACAGAAACCTTGCACACACCACTTGTTCACAAAACATCATCCTTGATCCCTGGTTGCACAATAATACAATTATTCCATGATGTTCCACACAGTCAGAAAAAAGTCCCTCTGCTCTGCAGTCTGGAGACTGACATCAAAGTTTAAGGCAGGCTAGTGATGTCCCGTTTAGGAGGGGGTCCGTCTGGCTTGCAGGGGGTGCTGTTGGCTTTATCTTCAAAAAGTAAAACTCTGAAGGGGAGAAAGAAAGAAAAAAAGGGATGAAATAGAAAGTAGAAAATACAAAAAGTTTTTTATAGTATCTCTGAAATGCATTGGAGATTGCATCTCCTCTGTCAAAGGCTTTCAAGTCCTCTATTTACAGACATTTTCGTACTTTTCAAAGTGAAATCTAAAAATCAAATATATCTCCATATTTTTCCACACTGTATCTTAACATTGAGACGGACAGTAACAAAATAAATAAATAAATAAATCTGCTGAAATAACCACATTTTGTCCTTTTACATCACGTGCTACATAATTGAAGATTACATTTTCCAAACAATTCTTAAAAGTCAAACAACCTGGAACCAAAAATAATGCATGGGCACTTCTCAACAAATAAAACACAACAAATCAAACTTTCTAATTTTCTTGCTGCAAAAAAATTTAATAAATTTATTAAAAAAAACTTTTCAAATACAAAAATTTGTCAATGTAAATAAATGCAATTTTAGAATGGATTTATAGAAATCCTCTGCTACGGCTCATATGATGACAAGTGAAAGTAACAAAGGTAAACCTAGAATAACAAAGAGGATAGCAGTTTCCTCTCTACACAACACAGAAAAGGATCTGGCACGAGCTATTTAGAGTGAATGCTTGCCTTTAATTTCCTCTTCTGGAAAACTCGGTAAAGCCCCACTAATCCCAGAAGGATCAATGATCCAAACGAGTAAAGCGACACTACTTTCACTTGACTGTTTTCTTTCTCCTCTCAACACTTACTGATGGCATCTCTGCTCTCCAGGACAGTAGTATGCCAAAACAGATGCACAAATGTGTTAATGGTGTACAAACAACCCCAAAGTGAAAATGAAACAACAAAAAAACAAATCCAACATAATCACTTGCTGTTATCAAACTACAGTAACTCAGTGTCCTTTGCCCTAATGCTAAGCATTATTGTGGAGTCTGCCTGCAATTGTTTTCCTCTAACGGGAACTAAATGATTTGCTGTTCTGCCAAATGCTTTGAAGAAAAAAAAAAAAATTCTGCTATAAATTTGTACCCTCAGCTTCGCCCTCATACTTCCTCCCTTAAAAGATTAAAACAACATGACAAAAGAAAGGCTTTGTAAACAATCGCTCTTATCAGCAACTCCAGTGGACTGCAGGCTGTTTAAAGAGCACACATTAAAAATGAGCGCACACGAAAAATTCACCCTGTCAAATTCTGGTAAATTCACCCAGTCAAAGCTCAGATTTGATCTGGTACTAATTTAGGTCAGGCTGCTATTTTTAAAGCAAAATGTATTTACTAGTTTACCATTTTACCCTCTTACAAACAGCATAAATAAACTGGATTTCTGGAAAGCAGAGCTTATCTTGCTAGAATACAAAAGAGTGGAAAATAGAAGCAGGAAATTAGACTTTTATAAATAGCATGCTGTGAGATTCGACGGGATTATGGGATACGCTCCCAAAAAAAAAAAAAAGAAAGAAAAAACAAACAGTTGAAGGCAAAGTAGGAAAAGTTTTGCATTCTGATAGATGTTTTTGGGATTATGAGATTAGTCTGGGTTCTGGGGTCCAGTCAGCTTACTGACATGCAGCAGCTATTCTGGCTCTGGTTTGGCATGGCTGACCCAGCACACAGCTGCTTTAAAAGGCTTAAACCAGTTTTATTAACCCATTTAAAAACAGAGCAAAAAAGGATCCAATGAGTTTCTGATTTTTTTTTTTTCCCCTCAGCTTTTACGCGACTGTCAGCGGTTAATCAGCCTAGACTCAGTTACATAAGCCTCTAATCGCAGCTAAAGCTAAGGGTGTTGACTGTGGATAGGCTTTCCAAATGGGTTTTGTTGCTATGGTGACTGATAGCAAGTAGGTAGTGACATCATTGCTCATCATGACTGATCCCACTGCCCCCTGCAGATGAATGAAGCAGGTAAATGTCAACACTGACCTTGCTCTCAGACATAACGCACACTGATCATCAGTAGGTTAATCACAGCTGGCAGAGATGCACAAGTAGTTCTTTTCACAACTAATTCACACGTTCACTTACAGTTTGAGCACAGCGGATCGCTTGCCCAGCATCATCTTGACAAAGTCCCTGTAGTTGATGGTGTTGCTGCTGCTGCCGCCGGTCACTTCGACGATCATCTTTTTCAGCTCCAAGTGGGTCTTGGGCACTCCCAGCTTCTCCATCATCCGCTTCAGCCCCATCAAATCTGAGAAGATGAAGGGAAATAATTACAGCAGCTGAAGTTCTTTAGCTATCAGTGGATGTTATGTTAATAAAATGTCAAACAAACTGGATCAAACTGATAAAACCAGTGTTTTATACAATTGAAGGAAAAATAAATTTTCCTTTTTTTTTTTTTTTAAGGGTAGTGCTGGACAATAAATTGTCCCAATAATTATTGCGATAAATTATAATATTATTGTGCTTTTACTATTTTCAAGTACCTTATTGATATTGGCAAAATAATACAAGTTCACTCTCTCAAATACCAACAAACTTTAATTTTGCAAAGTACACTTAACACTGGACCTGGAAGATATTTTAAATATCCAAACCAAAACAACAACCAAAAACAATAGCATGTAAAAACACAACCAAAACCATAAAAAAACAGATTATGTCTCTGTAAGCAAAATTGACCTTCAAAAAATATTAACCATAAAGATGGAAATGATCAAGCTCATTTCAATTTAACATACGTTTATAGATTAATCGCTTATTACGACAGGGTTTCTTGGCAAGAAAGAAA
This sequence comes from Brachyrhaphis roseni, assembly GCA_903066815.1. NCBI lineage: Eukaryota > Metazoa > Chordata > Actinopteri > Cyprinodontiformes > Poeciliidae > Brachyrhaphis > Brachyrhaphis roseni. The sequence continues at coordinate 156,108 of CAEFZY010067987.1, forward strand.
ACATTTAGAAAGACGCTTTATTGTTACATGTAAGCATACAACCTGTACTTAAATGTCACAAACAGCTTTTCAGAAATGAGATGCCTCAAACCTACAATCAAGGAATAGATGCTTATTGCACTAAAAAGTATCAGATCATTTACTGTAACCGATTCATAAATTAGGAATAAATAGAAAGTTAAGCACAGTTTGACCATTGACATTAAGTAGTACTGATGAGAGTAATTAGTCTAATCTTACACCAAAAACGAAAGAGTATTTAGACTAAACTTTCTGATGAAAAGTAAGTTGAGATGAGATATTTAAAAAATAAAAAGCCGATGGTGTAAAACTACATGGAAAGCAACACAATTCTTCAGGTCATTCTAGAAGAAGCAGCTGTCTACTGAGACATGCCATCCCAGATCAGCTGCATGGCAGCTGAGAATGACAGTCGCCTCTCCAAAATCTGGGTTTACCACAGCAGTAGATGTGAACAGGAAAAACAAAACTCAAGTTAGAACTACAATATCAGCATCTGCAGACAAGCTGGAAGCGTTCAACACCTGATCACCTCACATCTGCTATGGGCCGAGTGAAGGAGTCTCACTTTACATCGAGGTCACAACCGTGACACATGAGCCTCTCTGAGGCCAGACAATACACACACACAAACATGTAGTATTAATTACTGTTCCTTTCTGTCAACACTGCACTTTGGTCAGCCAAGCTGACAATTGTTACGCAAGGGCGGCAGGTGTTTTATAGCTGGTTATTACTCACCAATCTCTCCTTCATCAGTCAAGTCAAACTCAGCATATTTATCTGCAAAACAAACACACACAGAGGGATTATTACTTACAGTGGGAGTTCAATCTCACCTCACACTCCACATCCTGTAGTACAAACAACAATAACTGAGCTGGCATTTGACTTCTCAGCAAAATTCTTGACACACACTGTCCACGGGTCACACTCATAAGACTCTGCTGACAGTGAACATCTCAAAGTGAGAGACATGAGCAGATGACAATAACAGGAGTTTGGGGAGCTTAAATACTGTGTGTTAGGTTGGGATCTGGAAATTATGAAAAAAAAAAAAGTTTAAAAAGTGCTTACTCTGCAAAAGCAATCGGGGTGGGTAATAAGTGTGGGCAAAAATCGATACCATTTATCCTAACGTTTGTATTTTTGGAGTTTGGAAGAATGCCGGAGTACCGTGGGGGAACACATGCTAGCTTGGGGAGAACATGTAAGCTCGCTGCAGAAACACCAGGATTGGTATTCAATCCAGCTTCTTCTTGCAGCTATGCAACAGAACTAGCAATTCAACTAACGACACAAGGTAATACAGCTTTTTTTAAACTAATGCTAAATTCCAATAGCTTCATTGTTTACAAATTAAATGAATTTAAAAATTGTCCAACAGGACAACATCTTCACTGTTTTGACGATCTCTATTATGATTAACCAACATATTTTTCTTTCATCACACCACCACTGTTTGTGAGCTTTAGTGTCTCAGCCAATGAAAATATTCATCCACTGTAGAAATGGAGTGGAAGAAAAGTCCATTCAACAGGCCAAATATATTGTTTAAGAATTTGAACATACAACACTAAATATTGTATTCAGAGTCCTTTGCGATTCTGATGTTGCACACACTGATATTGTGATGACGATTCTGTTTCAGTATATTGTGAAGCTCTACTTAGACACTTAGAAGTTGTTGTTCATAGTTTCTTTAGTTAATAGGTATTTGGAGTTACATGGTATATTTTTAACTACGTTTGCATTGCCTTAAAACATCACATTTAACACTCCAGCAAGGAGGCATTTCTGTGTTTCTTCCCTCCTTCCACTTCCCTAGAAGACCCTTTTGGTCAGATTACTCTTGCTATTTCTGTCCCACAATAGGCGCTCTGTGTGTGTTGGAAGAAAGAGAGGGGGGTGCTGTGTTAACTGTGTGAATCGTTGGGGAAGAGGGACAGGACAATGCCAACCCTGTTCATAAACCCTCAGGAGGGGGCCTCCACGCACACACACGACTTTTTGAGAGGACCACTTGTTGTAGTGCAGCCTGTTGATCATCTGCAGCCTCAGAAAGGGGCTCAACTCAACACAACTCAAGCCTTCAGTTGTTGCTCCTTTCTGGATTCCTAAAGCAACTATTGGAACAAAATGACTAATGTGAAGCAATGACTTTAGTTTTCGCTCATTTGAACATTTTGCGTCACTGAGGTGTACTTTGATTAGTGAGTTTACTCCCGTCCACATTTTCAACCAACTGTTGTCTGAAGAAGCTTTCCATTTTATAGAGGCTTGCTGATAAAATAGCTGAAGCCGATGATAAGACAGGAGATTATTTGTGCCATTCTGGACTTGCTGACAAAGAATGTTTCCCATGCCTTCATAAGACTGGAAGACAAAGGCCAAGGAGCCAAACGGAGCTGCAATAATGGCATCTTTTCATCTAAAACATAGTTTGAATTCCAATCATTATCTTTATTTTTTGGGATATTTGAGACTGATAAATAGACAATTATATGTGCACTCAATGTAACTATATGCATATTTCTTATAAACTGGGATTACAGAGTAAACAGAAGTTTTCTCAAAAATGTACACATAAATCTTAAGTGAACAGATTAGGAAAGTTCATTAGTAGAGCTTTGAAGACATTAACTACAAATTTGGGATGTACATAGGTTATAGGATCATGGTACAAGTACAAACCTTAAGACTTATTTTGCTTCCTAGAAAAATAATAAACTGAAAAATGTATTTTATTTGGAGTACAGTGTTTTCCTGATGACCAGTCAACCGTGTGTCTTTCACCCAATGACCACTGGAGATAGGCACCAGTTCCCCCTTTACGACTTTTACCAGATAACTAAGTATAGATAATGGATGGATCTTCTTATTTCAGTTAACTTGGGATCAAGTTAATTTAACTTAATAACCTCAACCAAATTGAAAACACACAGTAACTAGAAAACACCAGCACATTGTTCTTGCCAGGTCTCTCTTGGAAGTGAAATTTTAAAGGCAATGCGATATTTACCCATGTGTATGAGTAAGAGATATAAAATAAAGGACATTGTTGCCTTGCAGCAATAGGAATGTGGGTTTGAATCTCAGCCTTTGTTGGATAAAGTTATGATGTTTTTCCCCATATAACATATAAACATGGGTTTCTTGTTTATATGTTATATAGCATGTACCACCTCCATGGTCCAAAAAAAGCTTATTAGGTTAACCAACTTATGTAAATTGCCATCTGAGTGTGTGTGCACGATATTTATTTGTGCTGCCCTGGTGAACCCATGTAAAGCGTAATGACTGCTGGAAATAGGTACCAGACTTAAAAATAAGCAGGTGGGTGTTCAAGCTTCTGTGCATCATTAGTGTTGGTAATTTTTGCATTGCTTTGGTGTGGAGAGGCCCGCATCTACGAGTTCTCACAGGACTAAACAAAACCCCATAAAAACATCTGTGCAGTGTCTTTTGGATGAGTGGAGTCATGTTACTGCATGTACCGACAAATGAGAATAGTGTGAATACAGTTACCGTTACACCTCTCCTGACTACAATATGCACACCAGGGTTTCCCCCAGTGTGTTGTAATCCTGGCGGCCCGCCATGCTTTACTAGCCCAGCGTGTGGCTCTGTCTTCCCTGTAAAGTTTATGTATACTCCCGGTTGGCTGGTGCATTAGTGGTTAAGGAACCAGCGCTAACCTCATCATGCAGGGTCAGCCGGTGAGGAGCTTTCGCGCGCTCCTCGTAGTCACGCTTCACTCTGGTTTTATATTATTTTATTATTTATCAGTATAATTTTTCTGGTTACACCATGCATCAAACCATATCAAATGCTTTGTCTACTTAGTCAGATAGAGTTAATGTGCGAGACCGCGCGGAGATCATAAAAACTCGAGCAACAAATTTGAGCAGCCAGAACAGTTTCTGTCTCCCCTTATTAAAAACCCGACAGAAATTAAAGAGCTACTAAAGCCACATTAGCAGCATTAAATTAAATCTCCCGTTTGTTGCGCATCTCTCAGCGCAGTGCAGCAGATTTGACTCATTATGCAGGGCAGGTCCCAGGCTATATGAGGCCTTGAGCAGAATTTGACCTAGGGGCCCCTCTTCCTGCTAAAAACATCAGCATCTCTATTAGGAGGGAGAGTAGTTTAATTGGCCAACCTAAAAAGCAATAAGTTATATATGCAGTTTACTAATTTGCATTTATGAACAAACAGAGCTCAAACTCAAAGATTAAACTCACAGCATCAGATTGTAGCTACGGTAACAAAACAATCTAACTATTTAGATTGTTCTTTGAACTTTTACAAATTAAACTTGCCAGCTCCTTAACATTTTAAATTTAAATGTTAAACAATTTAAAATCTTTTAATTTATGTATACTGAAACTATTAAATCAAATTTAGCAGCATTGATAATGTGGTCTGTGTTAAAATATTAGAAGCCCTGGGGGGCCTGACGGAGCCTCTGACTTAATTTGGATTAAACAGAAGTGCAAATAATTGATATTCATTTTAATTGTATTTTTTGATTAGTTGTTTTTAAGATTAGTTGTGGGTTTTAATAGTGTTTCACTGGGAATGTTTTCCCTCAACGTATAATCATCCAGTAATATTTTTACTTTTCCTGTCAACTTAAGATCTTTTAATACAAAAACATGGTGGACCGCTGGTGGGCCGCCTCGGTTCCCCAACCACTGGCCTTAGCAAGTTTTCTGGGGGAAACCCTGGATACACACACATTATGAGTTAATGCCAAAAGGACACCTTTGTTTTAAAAAGAAGTTTGTTGCGTCAAAAACCCGGTAAAAAAAAAAAAAAAAAAGTTAACAATTATGCATGCAAATGATCAGGAGAAACTCAGTGTAGATTTAATGTATAGAAGGAGGCTTCAAAGTGGTAAAGATGTGAACTGATGGAAATGTACTGGTTGCCAATAGCTGTCAGAGTGTTGACCTTTGGGTCACTGGGACAGTATGGAAAAGAGGAGGAAGGGGAAAAAAATAAAAAGAGCAACCTCCCAGGACCTGGGTGCTGTTTATATGTCACTGCTCCATTTCCTCCAGCAGGCCTACACTCTAAGTAGGACACTGCGGCATGTTTCCCCATTTCCAGAACTTATTAAGCTAAATAGCCAGATGTCACTCTCTCATGAAAATTATAACCAGAACTTACATGAGCAAAGAGGGGGAAAAAAAACCCCACCAGATGCATACATGTGTAGTGGAGGAGTGGGGATGGTGCTTGCGAATCATGCAACTTTGTTTCTGTAATTAGCTAGCAGCAATGTTTTCTCTGTTCCCAGGAGCTCAGAGTTTGCACAGCAAGGTTCTGAATATTGAAACAACAAGCGGAGGAACGCCCCGGCACATTCCTCTCAGCCCACTGAGAACTTGGCCCGGCAAATCTTTTTGGAAATCACAGCAGTCCATCTTTCCCACAGAGAAAAGCAAAAATGCTCATGACCAAAGGGGCCGATGCAGACCGTGCAGCGACTAAGCAACTGCTGAAGACACGACAGCAACCAGAAGAAAAGCACGCTTCCTCAAAGGGACAATCAGACTAGTAGATACTGTGACAGCAGATGTGAGGAGTGAATTTACTCACTTTTTAAGCTTTCCAGCTTCTCTGCCAGGCCTTCTTCATCCCTGTATTTCTGGTCTTCCAGATATTCCTGAGAAAGATAAAGAGGTGATAAAACTGAAGGAAAATGGGGGGGGACACATAAAAATACTTTTTGCTTATTATGATGAAACTGAAAAATCTTAATACTTTTATGACACCTTTCCTTAAGTCACCAGGTTACTCACAAATAGCATTGATCTAATTGTATCTTATCTCACAGTGCTTTTCATCCTGCCTTGTCACCACTTCATTACTGGGGCACCTCATGAGGGAGTGGGAGTGCCTGAAGGGAGCCATTCTAATAAAATGATAATGGTGCAATATGCTGTGTGGGAGTCATCCACCACCGCAAACACAGAGCGGGGAAGACAGAGCGAGTCTGTTTTTCTGCGTTGACCTCTGTGCGACTTTGAAGCTTGCAATCAAAGAGGATAACCATCGCAACTGGATGGTTATCAGTGCGGACTGACTCAGCTGACTGCAGCCCTCCCACAGGAAAGTCATCTAACAGACAGGAGCATGCAAACACATCCCGACAAGTGAAGTGGCTCCACATCACACCGTGAAATCTCTTTTACGCCAGCAATGCCTCACATGAGTCAAAACAAAAATATTTCTGTCTCAAGATTGTTATTGAGAGCTCTCTCTAGATTTCCCTTTGTCAAGATTTTCTACAAATTCTGCACTTCTAGAGTTTTCCTGCAGGTTTTGCACCATTCTGGGCAATAGAATACATGCTTTCTATTTCACAGGTTTTCTTTTTAGCATCAGAATCAACTTTTATCAGAATCCAGTAAAATCTCCCATTTGAACTACATTATTCTAAATGCACACAAAACCATTCAATACATTAAAATATTACTGGTTATTAAGTGAATTTATTTGAGTAACTATCGACAAGTGAAACACATTATATTGATTAATTAGAATGGCTGATTTCTTTTTAACACCTTTATTTCTCTTAATCACAGTGACTTTTTTTGCTAACAGCTGATAAAAACACAATTAAAATTAGAATATTCCACCAGAAAAAGAAATTCTTCAAAACGGAAATATGGGCTTAATAAAAAGTGTGATTAATGTTTACTTAAAGGCTATTTTAAAAGGTATTTTTAATCTAACAAACAAGACTTCTCAGAATGTATATTCTGATTCATTGAATATTTTAACCTCATACTGTACAAGTTCATTTAAAGTGTGTGTTTTTGCCATCAGTATCTCTTGTAAGTTGAGAATGTTTTACTGGAGCATACATAGTGTGTAACAATTTGAGCGTACCTGTGTGTACTTTAATTTCAGTATAAATACAGCAGTTTATAAACACGTGGATCATGAAGACTGTTATACAACCCAGACAGATCAGGGAGAAGTTTATAACAAAGCAAGGTTATAAAACAATAATAAAAAAGTTAATTATCTAGAGAAGCAGTCAGGAGTACAATGGTAATTAGAGGAGCAGCAGAGATGCATAGCTCAGGTGGGAGAATATGTCAAGTTATGCATTCACAAATGCTGGGTTTTATGGAAGAGCCAGTCATGAAAGAACAATATTTTTGCAGTTTTGCACACGCCAAGTAGGGGACAAGAAAGTCATGTGGCAGAATGAGTTCTGGTCAGATGGGACACAAATGCACCAGAATTTTTCCACTCTTTTTGGACAACGTGCCAAATAACAGAAAGCACACATAATCTTAAACACACCATCACTGTGGTGAAACATGGTGGAGGCGGCATCATAGTGTGGGGAAGCTTTTCTTCAGATAGGATGGACAAGCTGGTCAGAGTAGACAGGAAGATGGATGGAGATAAAAACGAGGCGACACTAGAAGGAAACCAGTTTGGCGATGGCAGATTTCAGACTGGGTTGGAGGCCTGCCTTCCAGCAGAACAGGCAGTCTACCATGGGGTGGTTGAGATCAAAGCATTGTATTGTGTCTGAATAAACCGAGACAGACCAAAATCAAGTTCGTAATCTGTATTGATGTTGACAGACACTCTTTATGAAATCTGCAGGAGATTGAGGCATTTTTACAAGGAAGAACAGAAAACATTTCAGAGTTAGATGTGCAAATCTTGTAGAGGGATATCCAATAAAGTGTTGCAGCTGTAAATATAGCAAAATCTTTGATTTGGAGGATTTGAGGACCTGTTCCATACTTTTAGCTTGAACATAAATCCAAAAAGCATGCATCCTTTTCTTCTTTGTGTTGGTCTACTACATAATAGCTTACTAAAACATTGATTTTTTTTTCTGGTTGAAACAAAAAGTATGAATACTTTTGGAAGGCACTGTGAATATCCTAATACATTTGTCCTTCTGTACTGTAAAAATGAGTCAGATACCGAGCAAGTTTTGCGTTATTATCGGATCCCAAAAGGAAGAGCCATTGGGCGCGCTGGGGTCATCTCACCTCCCGTTTCTCTAATTACCAAACAAAGAACGCGTTATCTTCAGATAACGGGCACAAGGAGTGCCATGCAGTAAAATGTAACAAGCTGCAGCGACTCTTTTCCATGCTGCTGCAGCTGCAGCGGTGAGCTGATAACAGGCGACAGGCCAGGGTGTACAAAGGAGGGAAGCACAGATTATGGGGAAATCGGGTTAATCTGAGGGGCCACTGCAGATATCTGACGAGAACAGGCCTCGGCGCGAAACAAAGAGCCCATTCGGACACCTGTTCTACCATGATGGGAAGGAGGGAGAAGGCAGAGCAGCTACAACAGATCGATGCGATCGGGTCAGAGGGGAACAGTTCCCAAAGGCATCTCATGTGCGAAGGTATGCGGCCATTCAACAAGTGCCAAGACGCTACAAGGTGGCAATAAATCTATAAAAATGAATTACTGTTATTGCAGCGGCCCGCTACACTCAAATATGAACTATGTTTCAGGAATTCATCAATCATAGGGGCGGTGAAGAGGCTCCTCTGCCGTGAATCCTCAGCAAGCCGCCGCGGCTGCTGCACGTTCAAAAACAAGGCCAATGCCAAGTCAAGTGTACACGACCTCATTAACTGAGATGCTGTTAGAGAGGCTCGCAGAAAGACTACACTCCTACCTTATTTATTTCCTCCAGTTTCTGCCTCTGCTGCTCCTTCAACAGACCGAAAGCTTTCCCACCTAAAAACAAAAGGAAGGTTAAGGTTATTCCAACCATAAGTGCAATAATGTCGCCTCTAATGGAGCCAGCCGGCCTGCGACACTCTATTGTAAAACCTTAAAGCTTTAGCTAGTGGCAGACAACCAATATATATATATATATATATATATATATATAAATAATTCCGAGTCGCTTTTCTTCTTTACCTTGCATGTTTTTATTTGAAGGCATCCTGGAATTTATTGCTGAGGTTCAGAGACAGAGAAAATAGTAAAATATCCGGGCCAGCAGGCTGCCGCTACTGTACGCAGGGGTATTATTCCTATTTAAAGATTGGGCTCAATGGGCCACTCTGCACCGGCGTCAAGTGTGACGCAATCATAAACGAGGCATCGGCCGGGCCTTTCAAAATAAAGTAGCGTACCCAATGATTCTAATTACACTTAAACATTCATTCGTATCATTTATTAATAAACATGAACTTTGCAGGTTATATTACAGTTATAATTACGGATAGGCTAATAACTTATGCAGGTTGTTTTTATGTTAGAAAACAAAGTTATAGAAATAGCATAACAGTTTGTAATTAAATTATTGGTTAATAATCATTTGTTCCCCCCACATAATATAGCAACTTTTTCTTCCTACTCTTTGAACATACCACCCACTTCTTGTTTACGTGTAATTGCCATTATGGAATACCAGTATAAAATGAGCAGCACCATTCTCAAAGTAAGTCAGGGACTAGGTCAACTAAGGAAAAAAAAAACATAACTCCCCTTTCACATAAACATATAACAGAAAGTACACTTGGCCACCACTCTATATATATATATATATATATATATATATATATATATGTGTATATGTATATATACATATACACGAAAAGGAAATGTAAATAACATCAACTCACATTCTACAAGATATAATCACCTAAACTTAAATTGGAGAGGCAAGAAAAAATATTATGACGTAGAATGATGCATACATTTGAAACATAAACTGTAAAACTCTACTACTGTCGGATATTGATTAATAGTTTCAAAGGGCTCTATATAGGCCTTTAGTCAGACTCAAACTACATCTGCTATCATTAAAGAAACTCAAAGTGTTTCTTCTATCTTTGTGAGCCACCCACAACACTATGTTAACCGATAAACCAGAAATGGTTTATATAAATCCAGTACTCACCAATGTCCGCACACATTCTCCCCTGTCAAAATAAGTTCATGTCAACCTTTATTTTGAAGGTAAAAACATCTAACTTCCGGTTTTATTGTGCAGAAACCTGTCCTCAGGCTGGAACTGATGCTGAAGTAGTAAATCAGGGCATTTTACGCTCATCATGCTGGCGCTCGCCATCATGTGGAGCTTGATAAAACTGCATAAATTAAGGGCGTCACCCATTCATGACAGAGATAAATGAAAATGCTTCACAAGGAAGGCAGACTTTAAGAATGAAATGAAGTGAACAAGACAACTATCAGCCTGCTTTCTTTATATTTAAATAAAATAAAAAGAAAAACTCTAGATCAAACATTATAATGTTATAATTTCAACCGTTTAGCACATTGATATATTTCGTAAATAATAATAGTTTCTGTTGCATTGGAGTTTTAATATACTTTTATAATTTTGCAACTAAAATTATAACTTAGTTTATAATTAGTTTTACATCCATTTTATTCCTGGATGTAAAATGTATATCATGGACTCATAATATACCTTAAGATGACATACTATGATCTTAATTCAGATCAATTGAAAACAAACAAACAAACAAACAAACAAAAAATACTTTAGCAAAAGAATGTATTATCTCTCCCAAACTCTTGCTTTTGAAATAACAATTATATCTTGATGTCATGGAAATGTATTGCCTTCACAAATTTTTCCATGTCGGATGACTTGCTACATGTTCTTCTGGGGAAAAAATCATTGTAAAAAAAACAGTACAGTTAATGGAAAGACTTGAATTACTTAAATATACCTGAAAAGGAAAAAAGTTGAAGATACCAAAGATAATAAGAAAAAAATACCAAAATACAGGTCTTAAAGGTTTATGGAAAAAACTAAACTTTACAGCTAAACCTCTTTAAAAAAATAGTACTTGCTATATTACACAATGCACAACTGAAAAAGGAAGTAAATCAGAGTGAAGTATATTAATCTAATTTCTTCTTGTCGAAAATTTAAAGGAGTAATGAGTCATACAGTAATCTTAAGGTGTCCATGTCACCAGCACTCAATCACTGTGCTCATTAACTGGAACACCTTGCAGGGGAACAAATGAGCCTGAAGGGAGCTACTGCAATTAAACCGCTACTGATGCAATGGAAAACCACTTTTCTGAGTCATAACCAGCAATTTTTGCAATAATAAAATATTACTCAACCCTAGACCCTTACATTTATAGATTAGGTGAAATGACATCCACCCTCTCCAGAAATAAAGAAAAGAAATAAAGTATCTATTCCAACTATATGTGTGTTAAAGAAATGCATGGCAGGGCCTGAATCACTCTGAGAAAAACAATATGGCAAGGGTATGCGATTTAGTATATTCATGTGTACTTGCGTCAATTCTGGTTGCTTCAGTCTAGATTGTGCTAAGACACATTTCCCCCATGATGAAAAGGCCCAAGCTATTTAAAATTTCCAATTTATTTCAAAATACTTCCACAAATTCAGCTGGAATTAGAAAATGTCCATTATTTTGCAACCCTTTAAGTAGCTAAAAACGTCCAAAAACTCAGTACAGTGCCCCACAATATAGTCTTTGTCCTCAACTTTTGCACATTTCGGCATGTTACAGAGTCAGGAGTCCGACCTTTCAGCCACATTTTTAATCCAATCACCAAGATTTTGAGAGACCGACTTCAGGCTAAATTAACCTTTTTATCCAACAGATAATACTCCTGAGCTTTTCGGCTTGCTAGTGTTTATGACATCAAAATGTTATGATCAAAAAACGGCTCGTTTGAATGGCTGGGAATACGTGACAAACGAATTCTTAATGCAGATGTTTTTATTCTGCCACTTCAGAGTAAGAGTTTTAAATAAAGGGATAAACTCACTGTTGCCAATTTAACTTTGGTGGTGGGGAGTAAGAAACAGCACAGAAACAGCCCCATTCCAGCTTTGCTTTCAACTTGTATTTCCAAGCAAATAAAATTCAATTGCATGTGGACTGAATTTGCTGTGTTATCAGGTGTTTTTTTATTTATTTAAGAAAGGAGGAGTTTTAGCAGACCTGTTGGGGAAGTTATGAAAATTTCTGGGGACTTCAGCGTTGTAGCTTGAATTATTTTATTTTGCTGTGAGGCCTGCAGCATTGTTCCTAGAACTGATTGTTCCTCCAGGTTAGTGCTGTGGGACAGTGGATTAGTTCTGTTTTAGTGAAACTCTGCATCAGCCTCAGGATTTACAGTACCCATCAGAAAACTTAGAAACATCTCTCTTTTCTTTGGATTTTGCTTCTAAATAAACTACATCACCAAATGTTTGTGCTTGGTTGCCTTGACAAACACGAGCTCTAGTGGCACCCCATTCTTAATCCACAGGATTTAATAGGATGTTGGTCCTGGCTAGTCAAGTTCTTCTATACCATCCTTGCTCATTTACGTATTCGCAAACGATCCCATAAAGTTGGGTGCACGGAACAGAACCCCTAAGAAAACAGTCTAACATCACAATTCCTTCTGCAGCCAACTTCACATATTTCTTAGTGAAGTCAGGCAAATAGAGAGTACACATCTCTACTATTTTGGAATCAATTGGAGGCAAGCTTCCTGCTATTGCAGCCAACACTTTGCACTGTCCTTGTTGATGTTTAGCTTGGATGCTTCTGCTCAGTCATGAAAATCCATTCCAGGAAACTCTGCATGGTCTATTCTCGAGTTAATCTGATATCAACGTGATTTTCGGATGTCTGTATCTACTGACAACGCAGACAGATGGTGACATTTATGCATGTGAGCCTCAGCGTCTGCTTTTGTTTCCAATCTCTTACACTTTCTTATAATGCTACTAAGAGTTAACTTTTGACTATTTGGTAATGAGGATAATTCCAGACTGGACCTGTTGGAAAGGTTGCATCCTAACACATAATCAGTGAACTTCTGGGAGTGATTATCTGTAGGAACAGACTGCATATGTAGGAGCTGGATGTTATTAACCTGTGGAGATGGGAATGATTGAAAAACAAGCATTTTATTTGGAGTGGTTCATTTTTTTAATAAGTCTTTATTAATGAAGTTCACTTGAAAGTCTCTCTTTTGACTGTCCAATATTCTATTACTTTTAACAAAATGGTCCATTTCTTTTTCTTTGTTTTATTCTGTAAGCCACTTAAATGCAGGTCTGAATATTTTAGTCATAAACTGGTTCAAAAACTCAGTCAATGATGTTTTTTTAAACACATCTGATAACTTCAGAAAAGGCTCAATGCTTAAATTAGGCTCTCAACTCTGAGTGGCCAATGCTGGTAAAAAATGTGAAGCTGTAGCTGCAGAACAAGGGGAAGTAAATCTAAATTATTTCTGCATTTTTCAGATTTCTACAAGTAAAAAGTTGCTCCAAATATGTTCTATCACAGAGAGTCTCAATACAATTCACTAAAGTGTTGTGGACATTTTTTGTTTGTTTTTTAAAGGAATGACTTTCTGTTTTGTCTCTCTCACATTCACTTCTCTTTCATTTTTGAAAATGAACACTCACCACAATATGCTGCCTTAGTCTGGAACAAAGGCTGGACTGAAAACAAAAAACGACACTGGCATTTTCTGAAAGACATTCAGAAAAGCTGGAGAACTATCGATCACAATTAAATGGTTGTCGCTGTTCTGGATCACAAGGACCACTGAATCCTTGGAGATGAGGTATAAAGAAATTAGTCATCTCTCCATTTATCCATTTTGGGTTTTTTTCTCTACATGCTTTACTGATTTTAAATGATGGGTTCTTTATTCCAGCAATCACTGAGGAGGAATTAGGAAAACTCCTGGAACCTGATATTTGAAATCACGAATAACAAATCAATGCTCTTCGAAGCTTCACTCAAGTTCATGTTCCTTCTTTCATTATTTTTTAATGCCACACAGTCAATAAAACAATCAATTTTGACTGTAAATGTTAGATGCAGAACACACAACACAGAATTTACAGTATGACAAATGAGGATGTCAAATAGGTAAACTAAATACAATGTTATTAAATAAACATGCAACATCACTATCAGCGTTAAAAATGCCAGCTTTTTTTTTAAATGCAGCCTTCAAACATGTATTTTCAAACAAACCTTATGCTTGTTAAAATAGAATACAGGTCAGGAATGTTTTTAAAGTGCAGATATGGGTCATTTTGCCATATTAGCCTTTTGCAATAAGCTTGATTTGTGCCACTACTTTACAGTTGCAGAGCATGCTTGTTATTTTTACATTCGGACATTTAGAAGTAGCACAGTTCCACCAGATTCATTTGGAGAAAGTGGTTTTTCTTATAGTAATTCAAGACACATTTTTATCCCAACCTGACCGCAATCACTACGGTTTTTGCAAATTTTATTTTTCTAAGTGACTAGAAAAATAAACACTGTAGAATCATAAAGTATTACCAAGTATTTTTGGTCTAGTTTCTAGTGCAAATACCTTATTGCACGTGAACTACTTCTTCCAGTGGCAGATCATTTCACTTATAACAAGAGATTTCTGGAAAAATGTCTTGAATTAATCTGCCAGTGGAACTAGTACTCTCTCATCAATGGTAGGGAATTACTTACTTAAGATGAGTCTCTTATATCTTACTGAAAAGTTACTTGTGAGTTAGTTTTCTTATTTCAAGTGTACCAAGACATTTGCACCAGAAACTAGACCAGAAATACTTTGTACATAAAGTTTTGCGGATTTACAGTATGTGTTTTTCTTTTGCAATTATAGCTGCATGTATTTCAGGCTATGTTGCTCTCAGTTTTGCATATACAGAGACAAAAGTTTAGTCTGTTCTTTTATGGTCGGTCACATTGGATGGAGAAAGCATGTGATCGACTTTCAAGTTTTTCCATAGATTCTAAGCTGGACTTTGACTATTCCGTCCTGACACATTGATTAAAATACCGTTGTATTGATCTAAATGCTTCCTTTCAAAGTCTCTATCAGGTAGCACATGTCCATGCTAAAGAAATAGATCCCCACAGCATGATACTGACACTAAATTTAATTTTATGTTCCAGGTGATGCATGAGGTTTCTTTTTTTTTTTCCAACTGTACCCCCGACCTGACCTGACTGCAATTAGTTGAGCAGAATTTCATGTTGGGGTTTAAGGTTAAAGACGGACGAATATAAACGCATACAGTTTTATTTCGAATTTTATAAATCTTTTAGAAAAGAAATGCTTTGTTTCAGATTACGTACAATTACAAAAACAGACACCGGCATTTGTGGCTGCAACAAAACTAAATGTGAAATAGTTTCAGGGGAATATCTTTGCGAGGCACTGTGTGCTCGCTATTAGTGTGACTGCAACAAAAGACAAAGTGCACCGTTAGTGCTTTATGAAGGCCTAGTAGGGAGTCACTTTGTGCAGTTTATCACGCTACTTTGTGTTTTACTCGAGGACACGCTGTCTACATTCAGCACTTATTTGCATAAAAATGTTTGCTGGTGTTCAACAGTAACAGAGACTAAACAGCGCTACATTAATCTGGGAGACGACTCTGGAAACTTGCATCTGCTGTTTATAAATTCATTAATTCCATGTTAGATCACAGAGCTGCCTGGGTTTAAATAAATGATGACCCTGGCAAGGCCACGGGCTGGTGCTATATCTGATAGACCTGCAAACACTTTCACATTGTAATAGGATGCTTCGCAAAATGTTATGAAGCTTTTTCATATCTTTTGTATGTGCACAACTCTTTGATATTGTTTAAACATAATTCTGGACTGAACATACGTGTTTTGTGCAAAAACCTCCCAAAAAACCAAACTGTGTTGTGAATGAATTGGCTTACTCTCCTGTTTGATAGTGGGTCCAGTGATGCAAACTGTTATCTTTTGTTTATTTGCTAATGATAGAAATTTGGTTGTTAGAGGTGGACAAAGATTATTTGGATGTGGTTGCCTTGGCTGGAAAAACATCCCAAAATGTCACATCAAAAGCAAAACTTGGTGATTTTTTTTAAGCACATATATTGCCATGTCTGTTTGCAAAAAGAGGTGTTACTGCTGAATAGAGCTTTGAGGGATTTCAGACATTTCAGTGAAAATGTACAAAAGCCTTCTGCTTTACTTGAACCCAAGTAAACATGGACTTTACCAGTGAAGAATGAGATGCCATCAATTTATAAAACCAATATTAAGGTTTTATCCCAGTTGAAACATGAAAAACACAGGACACGGCTCACAGTTTGACAGACATGCTAACCAAGACATAGCATAGAGGGAAGACCATTTTGCAATACACAGCACACATTCCTGATTTATGCTCCAGCTTTTTCCATCCAAACCAAAATTTTGACTTCAAACTAGTTAAAGATTTCTGAAAGGATTTGAAATTGCCATATTAATAAGGTCAGAAAAGCTAAGTAGATAAGAAAATCCCCTATTTCCAGGGCGCAAAACCTCATCTGAAATCCTACTTTTACCTTGTTATCATGCTTTCATAGGATTTCAACTGCAAAATTTCTGAAATAAAACATCCTTGGTGAGAAAGCTGCACAGATCAGACACTGCTTGCTGCTTTTTTTTCTTCCATGAAATCGCCAGTCCACCCGATGCATAGGTCAAAGAGTCAGAGGCTCCAGAAGGTGAGAGCCGTAGAAAATAAGACAGAACTCTCACTGTGTATTCAGTGAACAGGCAGTTTAAACAGAACAGACACATTGAACCTGACAGGCATTATTTATTTATTTTCTTTTGGTGAACACTTAAAAGGAAGTTGTTCTTTTTTCTTTTATTCTTCCTGTTTTAGAAGAAACAGAAAGAGAAAATTCTGCCCTGTTGTCTGGCGGTTCATGTCATTTAAGAGCGAGATGTGGTGCGGGTGAAAAAGATAGATGGGGAGGTGGAATATATCAGCAGAAATTACCTTTTGGACCTCAGTAAAAAATTCTAAATGAAAAGGAGGTTTTAAAGGAACTGGGTCAAGAGTTAAGGGTTAATTGCTTCCTTGGAGGGCGCTTATGAATGACTGCAAGCACTTGAGCTGCTACATTTTAACACTTGGGGGATAACAGCAGCATGCTACTGACAGAATTATAGTGTCATTATTTTATTATTTATTGACCTTTATTTATTTATTTAAGTATTACGCTTGTGAAAAGCTGAACTGTTAAACCAGCATCATAAATTAAAAGCCTGTGGCAAGAGATTCGTGGATGGATGGAATTAGGGAAAAAAAAAAAAAAGGAATGTTTGCTACCACAAGAGGGCAGCATTGATTTACTGCTGTTCCACCCAGGCCATTTCTGCTGGCTGCACTTGAAGTTAAAGAGATGGTAATCGAAAATCCATCCAAATCATTTTAGTCTTTGGAACACAAACATGACTTCGTTTCATCCTCTTATTTATCACAGGAGAAAAATCAAGCAGATTAGCCCGAATGGACGCTTAAGGATCAAAACAAAGCAAGGTTCAAATGTTCAGGGAGACTCAAAGGGCCAAACAGAAGTCAGAGAGACACACGTTTGTCACGATGATTGCGATGTGCATGCAAGACTCGCTTATTCGTCTGTCTGGTGTATGTTCTGCTTGGATCAAAGACTCGTTTTCATGCTGAGAGGAATGTCAGAGAACACGGCCAAGGTTCTTTCTAAACTGCAAACGATTATCCACATTCGTTTCATCATAATGTGACTGGACTGAATGGAAGCAGGGAGAAAATAAGAATAGCCTTTTTCCCAGCAATGTCTGAAACAGTGCATTAAAAAAAAAAAAGATTAGTTCCAAACTCAAAGATTATCATCTTAAATTGGTGATTCACAACTTTCCTATAGGCTATAAACAATGGGAGGGAGAGCCTTTGGCAAATCTATTACGG